>RCUC01128886.1:0-26326 GCA_003697995.1 Taxidea taxus jeffersonii | reverse complement strand
AAGTCTTAGCTCCCTACTGGAGCTTCTCTGACACCAGTGTGAAGGGTGTTATTTGTCTTGTTATAGTCTGAAGAAGGTCAAAGTCTAGGCTTTGCTGGCATGGGTAGAAAGAAGCCTACAGTTTTTAATATGGTATCTGGCTACAGCTCTTATCTACAGGTTTTCTGTATTTGTAGCTTGTCGCTTTCCTTGTTCTTTGGCCAAAGAGTGGGCTTTTCTTGTGGATAATTTTGTCTGCTGTCATTGGTGTTTCTGGGTTGCTGGTTTCTGCAGCTCTAGGTCAGGGTTATTATAAGGCAAGAAGAAAATTAAGAGAACTCACCATCAAGTCAGATTCTGAAGTTTCTAGTGGATCTGCCATTTTTTTTTTTATTTTTATTTTTTGGTCAACCATTCAGAGTCTCCTTCTCTTTTGTATGTAATATGTTGGGTTTTTACTTGTCCTCAGCAGGACAATAATGAAAATTGTGTCTATCCCTATTTTCCAGAATTAAAAGTCCTATTATAAAATTTTAAATTGCTTTGTCTGTAGGTAAAAGGAAACAGGTAAAACTAATTTCAGTGGCACATTGTATTCAACATGATATACCCAAAATAGTATAATGTTAACATGTAATATTATAAAGATCATAGAGATCTTTTTTCTTATTAAATATGCAAAATTTAGGGTTTATTTCACAATTACAACAGATCTCAATTCAGGCTAGCCACATTTCAAGTCCTCGATAACCATCTGAGACTAGCAGTGGCCATATTGGCCAATAGAGTTCTATTCCAACACATTTGGAGATGTTTGTGAAATCATTATTTTGTTAAGAAAAATATAGTTCAGTTAAGCTTGGCCTCAAATGAACTGCAAAGTCTAGTGATGCTCTCCTATCTGTTTCAGGTTTGATTAGGAGAAGTGGTCAGAAAGTTGGGGTGACAGGACTCCAAGTAATAGAGGTCATGCACTGGTATTTAAGTGACAGCAGTTCTGGGGATTAAGCCTGCAGAAAGTTGTGGAGATATTCAATTGAACACAGCACCGATGGGGGCAAGAATGGAGATACAGGAGCCTGAGGGAAGCTTGCTAATAAAATGTCATGATTCCCTGCCGTAACCAGCATCCTGAGAGTTTTACCTGTGTAGGCACACAGGGTCCACACTCAGAAGGGCCCCACACTTGGAGGTGATTTGTACACCGTAGGCTTGGTGACACACATGTGTTCAAAGGATGGCAGAGAAACCTTAGGAAGATGCAAGACATGACTCCAAGGAAGTGGTCTAATTTCGGTGGTCAGGTATATGCCAGCACATACCCTCCAAAGTAAGAAATCAAATTCCTGCCTCCTGCATCTTCTAGTCAAGAAGGAAGAACAATGTCTGATTGCTTTTTGGATTCTGAAGGCACTAGAAGGAGAAAGAGAAACATTTTTAGAGAACTATTTTAAAATCTACTTTTATGTTTTTCCATCAAAGTATACCATTGACCATTTGGTAAAAAACCAAAATAATTTAAAAAAAAGCAGGGGCGCCTGGGTGGCTCAGTGGGTTAAAGCCTTTGCCTTTGGCTCGGGTCATGACCCCAGGGTCCTGGGATCGAGCCCCGCATTGGGCTCTCTGCTCAGCGGGGAGCCTGCTTCCTCCTCTCTCTCTCTGCCTGTCTCTCTGCCTACTTGTGAACTCTGTCTGTCAAATAAATAAATAAAATCTTTGAAAAAAAATCATATATGCTTATGCCCATTCATCAGGTACCTTGTGCAAAACAAAAAGGGGGCACACTAAAAGCAGTAAGGATGTGACAGTATCAAATTATTTATTAATTGAGGATATATCTTGTTTGCAGGATCAGAAATATGAATTATCAAGTTCTGTTTTTCGGTATCTAATACCGTCTGCTACTAGAGCATACCAATTTTTCTTTCAGCTTCCATTTCCAACTGTGCAGATGTGTCTATTTCATTGATTTGCTGCCCATCAAATCTGAATCTTATCTGACTCATTGGCAAACTGTCATTCACAACAGACTTTTCTTAATTAAATGGTGTATAAATTGCACCGTAGAACCATTCTGCCCTGCCACCTGAAAATTAATAAGATTGTTTTCTCTGTCCTGAACCCTTCTTTGTTTTTCCTTGGCCACGGCAGCATGAGGTTCCTAAAGAAGGACACGTTTCCCAGTGCACTGGGATATTACGGCCAAGACAAGCAGAACACCAAACGAGTCATGGTGGAGCTTGTTCATTTACCCTTAAAAATAGTCTGAACTTTGGCCTGTAGTCCTGAGAATAATACCTTTGTCATAAATTTGAAAATTTGGCTAAGATATATTTTACATTTGATCCTTCTTGCTCAAGTGTAATTTGTCCTTCATCTGATATAAGGTAGTCTTTATTTTTAATTTCTTTCCTGCTGTGATTACGTTTCCCTTTTTTTTTTTTTTTCCTGCTGCTTGTGTTTTGTTTTGTTTTGTTTATTTTGCTTGGTCCATTTCGATCCTAGTTTTGGCACATCTGATTTTATTTGTGTATTCAGTTGTTTATCTCCATGTGCTTATTTAAAGAAATTTAATTCAGTGATGTGATTAACAGAACGTGATGTTAACTTTCTTTTTCTCTTGTTTTATTTTTATTACTTCTGAGGTGTATACGGGTTTATCAGTGAATATGCTCTGGTTTATGCTTCCTGCTTTTTTTCTTCTTACAGTAGTACTGTGTTGTTGTTTTTGTTGTTAACTTTTTTTCCCCTTCTATTTCCACATTTTATGGTAGAAAGAATGCTCTTTACTGTGATGCGGTGATGTTCGGTTTCCTGAATAGATGAATTGGTTGTGGTGCCAAGAGGAAGAGCAGGACTTCTGGAGATCTGAGCTTATCTTTGATTTCTGCAGATTTCTTAATTTCCTCGTTTCTTCTTTTCTTTCACTGCCATGTCTTCAAGGAACATCCTTCTCTGTTGATCTGCTTGGGCCTCAGAAGCTGGGCTTCATCAAGGCCATCAGTCACTCCCTCTCATTGCCAAGCCCGGCACCTGTGATCAGTATGGTGAACTTTGTATCCTGGGACTGTCTTGACCATTTTCATGCTTTGAACATGTTCAAACATGTTCATGTGTTGAACTTTCAGGGGGTTACTTGTTTGTGCTTTTCCTATGTGATCTTTTCCCCCTCTTCTGTTGCCCAGCTCTACACATTCACAAGGTTTGCAGTGTCAGTGAGAGCTCTTTGGGATTTAGGCTTTATTTCATGGCTCATAGGTAGCTGGGATTTTGTGATGCTCTCTGGCTTCTAGTAATCCTGAAGACTGAGGGATGTATAACGTGCTTGTAGTCTTTGTTGAATTTATGGTCTTTGGGGTAGATGAGTCAAGAAATTTGGGTTCAAGTACTTATCACGATCTTCTATTTCTGAAGCTCCCTGTTTCATATTATCTTGTTAAATATGTCCACCTTGTAGGAAGGTGCCTTTTTCTGTCTTAATTCTGTGCAATTTTGGCCCGAGAGTCTTCTTATTTATTTATTTGAACTCTTAATATGCTAAAACTACTGATTCTTGTTTTGTTTTTTTTTTTCAGTTGCTATAACTGTGTTTCGACAGTCTGCGTCCTTTTCTGTTTACATGGTTTATGTCATGATTCACTCATTAATTATTAAATAGTAGTTGGCCTAGTGGTGACGTTTTGGAAACTAAATTTTGGCAAGGTAACCATGGTAAAAATGTAAAATTTAGGTTCCATCGGGCACACACTACAGAGTCAGAAGGCACTAATATTTCTGATTGTGTTGCTTGAGTATATATTCTTATGTTTTAGAATCTAGTGTAATTGTAAAAAAGCCCTTTTTAGACTTCATCTTTGAGTTGAGAATCGGTTATTGATTAAAAAGTATATTCCTAGGGATTCCATTTACCTTTGCTTCTTCTTTTGTTATACAATGTAGTTTTAGTATTTTACATAAGGAAAATGACATAATTTTGTTATATTTATTATGTTTTCTTTGTGGTCTAACTTTGAGACTCATTTTTCCAAAATCTGTGTGATTATTTCACAAAGAGATACTCTTTGAAATTAGGACATATATATTAAATAAATCTTTTTATTTTTATACCATTTATTTACTCAATATTATTACCCAAGGTGCAAATTCTACATGCTCTAAGTTATATTAGGGTTTAGATAAGTAAAACATTTGTTGACTTCTTTTATCCACTCAACAGATATTTATTGAGCATCTCTATGACAAAGGGGTTGAAAGTACAAAGCTCAATTAAAATGAGACACCTGCCTAGACCTCATGTTCCTCCCAAACTAGTGTATAAAAGAGCTTTCTATTTTTACCAACTGTGGTAATGCTTTCTTAAGAGAATGGAACAGGGGGCACCTGGGTGGCTCAGTGGGTTAAAGCCTCTGCCTTAGGCTCAGGTCATGATCTCAGGGTCCTGGGATGGAGCCCCGAGTCCGGCCCTCTGCTCAGCAGGGAGCCTACTTCCTCCCTCCTCTCTCTCTGCCTGCCTCTCTGCCTACTTGTGATCTCTGTCTGTCAGATAAATAAATAAAATCTTAAAAAAAAAAGGATGGAACAATAAAATCTCTTGAGGCTTCCTGGAAGACCAGCTATTTAAGCTGTTATTCAATACCTGTGAGCAATGAACGCAGTGTTGATTGGTGAACATTGTAGGTAGAGATCACAGCAAAAACACCCAAGCACTGTGGGCTGTGGGAAGTAATGGAAAGACCTGTAGAGCAGAGTAAAGAAAACTTGGAGGAAAATATTGGTAAATAAGCCTGGAGAAGTACTTAGGGGTTAGGTCATACAATTTTTTGCTGTTGTTGTTCCATGCACAAAAAAGTCTTTTTGTTGGTGGTGTTCATGTTAAGGAGTTTGGGCTTCATCACAAAAGAAATGGAAGCTGCTTAAAGTTTTTAAGCAACAAAGTGGTTGAATATTTTAATATTTTAATTTCAAAAAAAGATTGTTCTTAATACAAAACACTTTCTCAACAACCTCATGTGCTTGCACAAAAGATGCAAACATGGGCCAAGTGTGGATAATAACATCATTTAGAAATATCAAATATGAAAATAAATAAGTGAGCAAAGTCCAGAAAATCAGTGGGTAGTATGTCTGTGAGAATGCTCCATAGCAGAGGTCATGGAAAAAGATGACTTAAACGTAATACAATGGCTGGAGAGAGAAGAAAAGTGAACAAGTAAACACTGTTTAAGAAGTAAATACAATACATTTCAGTGGATTGGATAACAATAGGAATTTAAGGTGATAATCAACATCCTAGCTCTGGGAAAATACCTTGACTAGAACGAGAATAGCTCCAGAGAAGGATATGATAAGGAACCTAATATTTAATTCCCTAAAAAACTCAGGGAGGGGGGCGCCTGTGTGGCTTGGTGGTTTAAAGCCTCTGCCTTCGGCTCAGGTCATGATCCCAGGGTCCTGGGATTGAGCCCTGTGTCCGACTCTCTGCTCAGCAGGGAGCCTACTTCCTCCCCCCTCTCTCTCTGCCTGCCTCTCTGCCTACTTGTGATCTCTGTCTGTCAAATAAAAAATAAATAAAATCCTTAAAAAAAATACTCAGGGAGGAATAGGTTAGATGAGTAGAAGTGTTAGGGACATTTGGACCTTGAATGCTTAGCGAAGACTATTTCCAGAAGAAAAGCTTAATCATAACAAATACTTTAGGATCAATTATAGAAATTTGAATATGGACTAACAAATAGATCATTTTAAGGGATTAATACTACTTATGGAGAATGTTGAACTATTGTCGTGGTTTTGTATGGATTTGTGTGTGAGCGTGTCTGAAGAGTCATGCTGAAGTATGTAGGTATGGAGAATCTCAGTATAAGTACTTTAAAATATTTCAGAACATTGTAAAATAAAATGAGTTAAATTAAGGGTATACTCCTTTGTACCATGTACTGCTGTGAATTTGAGTTAGGTGATGCTTGAACAGTGTTTTCTGCTTTTAACAGAGATAAAGATCTCCTTTGGTGGACTGGTGAGAGAGAAGAGGAAGATAATAGGGTAGAGTGACAAATTAAAAGTAACTGAAAATGGCAAGTAGTCGGACTCTAAATAAAATTTTAGATAGCCAGGGAAGGGGGGAAATTATTCATTTGTTTATTCACTCACTCACTCACTCACTCACTCATTTATTTATTGTATATTCAGTTTTTAAAAATCAAGCATCTTTAAAAGGTGATGGAAAGGATCCAGCTGGAAAGAGAATAATTACTAAATTAGCCAGTTTGTTGATGAACGTATTGGAAGAGAAACATGAAATAAGTTTATTTTGCCCAGATACCACATTTTACTAGACCATGAGGAATCCAGATTTCCCACTGGGTTGTAGGTTGCTTAATGACAGCTTGCTCAGATTCCATAAATGTCCTGCCACTTTCAACTGTTACTGTCTCAGTGTCATTCATTTTCAAAAGTCCAATCACAATAAACCTCTACCAAAAGAACTTCCATCTTTACAGCCTAGTATTTATCTAAGATTGGGAGGCCCATAGGAACACAACCCACATTTTTCTCGTATTTAGGGAAGGTCTGAAAAGGAAGCTCTGCCATGTTCTGAGTTTCTGACAGTACCTTCCCAAGACTAACCTGGGCATGCTTTGCTTTGTTGGTGGCACCAGGGTGACCACAGCATCTGGCAGTTGTGCAAGTTCCCAGTGGAAGAATGAGATTTATAGATCCTATTCTAGCAGGGGCACATCCAACTTTCAGTGCTTCTCTCCGAACTCCCTTTAGTTGGTTTCAGGGAAGAGTGAGCCTCTCCCTATTGCCCAAAAAGAAAAAGCTGCAGTGGCCTTTTTCCAGGAAGAGGGAAGGGATGGGGGGAGAGTTGGTAGAAATGCATCAGTTCAGCAAGCCCTGGTGGGGATTTTTGGTCTAACCAGTTGAGGAGCAAACTAGAAACTTTCTTTATGGTAATCCCTCAATGTCTTTCCTTTCTCAATCCTGGGCCTCTTTACCCATACCCAATGGTGTGCTGATGAACCAGAACTGAGTGGAGTTCGGTGGGGTAGGGATGAGGGGAGAACTTTGAGCATTTGTGGATTTTTTATGGGGTAAGTATGCCACCATGCCCTATTTCAAGCTATCAGTGTGATGTCACTGAACAGAGTTGGGAGAAAGGTACACAATTGGCTTTCGAGGGAAAGCCACCATTGCCTATAGCTTCGGGCAGCAAGAAATTTGCTGAGTAGTATTACATGCACAATAAACAGTTGTTCTAATGAATAAACCAGAATGTTAAATATGTATTTAATGATACCAATACTGTTCTTGTGCATGGGCTAAGATTTTAATTTAAAAAATTTTTTTTTATAAACATATAATGTAACCCCACCACCCTCTCCCAACACCCCTCCCCCTGATTTTAATGTTTTTAATTGGAAGTTCTTTACATACAGCTGAATTTTTTTTTTTTGAAAATGGGATAACAAAAGAAATATTGGCTGAAGTGTCTGTTCTAAGTAAAGCAAAAGAATTCTATACTTGGTAGTAGTTTTACATATTATTTGGGTACTGATGGCCTAAAATGACTGGTTTATATATGTTATGTGTATGTGTATATTCAAGAAACCTTAATCAGGCATAATTCATTTAGGGTCTTCCAGTATATTCACAAGTTGTGCATCTATCATCGTAATTAGTTTTAGAAAATTTTCATTATCTCCCAAAGAAACCCCATTTTCCTTAGCAACCACTCCCAGTCTCTTCCTTAGCTAGGAGAGGTAACCACTGACCTACTTTCTATCTCTATAAACTTGCCTGTTCTGGACATTTCACTTAAAGGAAATCATGCCAGGAGATCCTTTATGACTGGCTTTTTTCGCCTGTCATGCTTTAAACGTCCATCCATGTTGTAGCATGTATCAGTACTCCACTCCTTTTTCATGGCTGAATAATATTCCACCATATGGATAGTCCACATTAGTTTATCCATATCCATTTTTTCTGTACTTATTAGCTAATAGACATGTATTTTGTTTTTACTTTAAGCTATTGAGTAATATGATCTGAATATTTGTGTACTTTTTTTTGTGTGGACATGTTTTCATTTCTCTTGGGTCTATACCCAGGAATGGAATTTCTGGATCCTGTGGTAACTCTGCGCTTAGCTGTCTGAGGAACTTCTAGAATGTTTTTCAAAGCAGCTGCACTATTTTCCATTGCTGTCAGCAGTGTGTGAAGGCTCCGATGTATCCATGACCTTGCTGACACATGTTGTTATTAGTCTTTTTTTTTAAAGATTTTATTTATTTATTTGACAGACAGAGATCACAAGTAGACAGAGAGGCAGGCAGAGACAGAGAGGGAAGCAGGCTCCCTGCTGAGCAGAGAGCCCGATGTGGGGCTCGAACTCAGGACCCTGGAATTATGACCTGAGCCGAAGGCAGAGACTTTAACCTACTGAGCCACCCAGGCGCCCATCAGTCGTTTTGATTATAACTTCCCTAGTGCTATAAAGTTGTATTTCACTATGGTTTTGATTTGCATTTCCCTGGCTAATGAGTATGTGTATGATTTATATGAATGTATAAATGTACGCATATTACATATGCCTTATTCTTCATGCCATCTTCATTTTGCTTTTCTTTTTTCACAGGTCTCCACATTACCCTGTTTTTGCCTCAGTACCTATACCTGTACATCCTGCCTACCACCCTTCATATGTTTAGGTACAAATACATAAGCTTTGTCATATCACATACATTTTTCTACATATTACTTTCTTCACTAAATGATTCCTATAAGAATCTCTCCAAGTCAGATGAGATCGAATAAACTCATCATTTTTAGTCTCTTCATGATGTTCCATTGTTCACATTTATCATAACTTTCCCAGTCATTGCCTTATCCATGGATATTAGGAATATTTTTCGTTATTTTTCATTTGAACATTGCTATAATCATTATTCTTGTATGTATGTCCCACATACCAAGGTCTTCATTTCTATGGGTTGGGTTTCAGGATCTCATAGCTAAATCCCAGGGTCTGTGTGTTTTTAATTATCCTAGATAATGCCTGTTCTCTTTCCAAGCTCAAAGCACTGCATATTCCCATAGCAAGATATGAAGACATCATTTCCTCATATTCTAACAGCAAAATTCACCAAAGAAACTTCTCCCTTCCTGTTCTTTATTCATACATTTCCTTGCTACTGTTAGTTATTAATTTTTCCATATAAATTTTAATTTACTTTATCCAATTAAAAAAACTATTGGGATTCTAATTGAACTTGGATTACATGCCTTTATTAATTTTGGGAGAGCTGACATTTTTATTATTTTATGTCTTTTTATCAGAGAGCACATAATACTTTTCCATTTGTTCAGATATTTTGTGACCTTCAATATGTTTTATACCTTTATTCATATAGTTTCTTGGCTTTCTTATTAAATTTATTCTGAAGTACTTATATTATGTCAGTATTTTGTTCAGGTTTTTTTTCACATTTTTAAGTCATTAAAGAATTAAATTATATGTAATTTATAAGAGATAAGTAGATAGACATCCTAGAAACATAGAATGTGCCTTAAGATGAGATATATCATGACTGCGTTGCAAGGGCTGAGGCAGGCTAAGGTAAATGTTAGTAGGATGACTTATAGCAATGACATATTTTTCTTCTTTCTCCCCATGCCAGTAGAGTAAGCTGCTCTTAACATAAATTACGTGTACCTCTGATAATAATCCCACTATATTTGAGTGGTTGTCTGCAGTGTCATTATCAAGCATCAAATGCTAAAGCAAGCTTGAGAAAAATCTAGCTTCGTAAAGAAAAGAAAAAACTGATGGACCTCAAGTAGAAGAAATGCGTATTTTTAGTTTGTAGCTAAGTATCCACAAATCCTA
Source organism: Taxidea taxus jeffersonii (assembly GCA_003697995.1). Lineage (NCBI taxonomy): Eukaryota > Metazoa > Chordata > Mammalia > Carnivora > Mustelidae > Taxidea > Taxidea taxus. The sequence goes on along the minus strand of RCUC01128886.1, from coordinate 16,458 downwards.
ACTCTATATTAAATTTTAGTGAAGAGAAATGGAATGGTTTCCAATGATGGCTACTCATTTACTCATTCATCCATCCACTCTTTTACTTATTTATCAAGTAATTATTTAGCACCCATTATGTATAAGGAGGGAGCCCTGGCTTTCTTGAAGTACTCGTTCTCAGTGAAACAAACCTTGGTGATGATAAATGCTGATGAGGAAAAAAAATAAGGTAGAGGGATGGAGTGTGGAGGAAAGTGGGAAGGAGGATTCAGTCTCTGGTGGGGTATCTAGAAAAGGTCTCAGTGAGGAAGCCGAGAGTGAAGACCCAGAAGAGGTGAGGGAGTGAAGCATGCAGATTTCATGGCGTTGGGGGTGGTTTTCAAGCAGAGAAAACAGCAGAGGTAAATATGCAGGATATTTTGTGTGAATAGGTGTTCAAACTATTTATTACTTCCATTTGGTTTGCTGTAAGGCATTTTCATCTTTTTAAGGCTTTACTAGAGTGATTGCTTCCAGATGCTTTGATTCTAGCTTCCCTTGAAAGCCTTCAGTTTCTCCTCAGAGATTACATTAGGAAATTTGCTGTCAATACTTATTTATTCTAATTGTACTGCAATTGGGTGTCTGGTGAATACTGAGTCTTTATCTTTATGGAGCTAGACTACATGTATTTAAAAGTTGCTACAGTTTATGTCTCCAGAGGTAGTGAGAAATTCAGTGTACCTTTGGCAGATTTCCTTTTGTTTGGGGAAAATCACTAATTAGGTTCCCTTAGTTACACAAATACAAAGTCAGTACCTTCATTGTTCTTGGAGGAAAATGTAAAGTCACCATTGACCAGAATTTAGTAACTCAAATTAGGTTTATTAACAGAACTATGTCTCCAAAATGTTGGAAATTTATTTTCTTTCCTTAAATGTGGATGTAAGGTGTGATGGGCTGAAAATACTATGTCTGTTACTGGTAGAAGTACATGCTTTTTGGTGGAGCATTCAGTCCATAACTTTGGGAGACCAGACCAAGACAGTCAGATTTATTGGCTTGTGTGTCCTGATGGTCTCTTCTCATAGTAGGGGATAAGGCGAGTCATGGAATTGACTGAATGTGGTGCAGGTTTGCCTGTGCAAGAGTGACCATTTCTTGGTTCATTGTGAATGTCAAAATTGTTTCAGTAGAGAGGTCCTCTAGGAGGGTGAATGTAGCTATAGCATGAATATACACTTTTGACAGCTGCTGATTGGAAGAATGCCAGCTGAGTGATTAAGATTATTTAGTTCACTCCTTGCTGTGAGTCTCACCTGTACCTCGGCTCTGTTAAGGGCCCAGTAGCCTTTCTCATGTGGCCACACGTTGGGAGATTGCCCCTCAGCAGTGTGAGGAGATCCATTCAGAGCATGGCTGACATTCTACAGCACAGTGATGGGTTGTCTTTGAGAATGACGGATGCCCCTGGCCACGTGTAAAGGAGGTGACATGCAGTGGGAAGAATATTCACAGAGCCCTGAGTGAGAAAAAGGAGTGAGGTAACACTAAGGTCTTAAATAAATGTATGTGTTTGTAAATATGACCTAAATTGCTGTTGATATTTAACGTATTCCATTTTGTTGACTTGTAGGTGACCTGAAATTTACCAATGGATTAATATTGATCAAATTTTTAAAAGCCATAGGAGCTCATTATTTTTAATTTACAGAACCTCAATTATTTTAAAGATTTTATTTATTTATTTATTTGAGAAATAGCATGAACAGCAGAGGGGCAGAGGGGGAGAAAGATGCAGACTCCCTGCTGAGCTGGGAACCCCACAAGGGGTTGGATCCCAAGCCCCCAGAATCATGACCTGAGCTGAAGGCAGACATAACCCAGTGACCCACCCAGGCATCCCATACAGATTTTCTATTTTTCGTTGAGAAGATACACAACAATTTTTAAATTTCAAAATGTGTATGGTTTTTATGACATAACATTGTTTATAAAACTATCTGTTTTTTAAAGAATAAAAACAAAATGCTATAGAATTAAACACAGAATGAAAGGATGTGTCCGTGGCTCAGTCAGTTAACTATCTGTCTGACTTTGGCTCAGGTCATGTGATCAGGGCCCTGGGATCTAGTCCCATGTCGGGCTCTCGGCTTAGTGGGGAACCTGCTTCTCCCTCTACCGTCCGCTCCCGCATGTGATCTCTCTCTCTCTCAAATAAATAAAATCTTAAAACAACAACAACAACAACACTGAATTAAGGATCAACAATACCAACTTAGAGTGTCTTTATTAACAACCTCAATGGTTCTGGAATAGAGACTGGCAAACTATGGCCCATGAATCAAAGCTGGTAATCACTTTTTTAAAAATATTTTATTTATGTATTTGATTGAGAGAGAGAGAGAGAGAAGAGGCAGGCAGTGGGAGAAGGAGAAGCAGACTCCCCGCTGAGCAGAGAGCCCCACACAGGGCTAGACCCCAGAACCTTCGGATCATGACCTGAGCCAAAGGCAGATGTTTGACTTTCCAAGCCACCCAGGCACCCCAATCCATTTGCTTTTGAAAATAAAATTTTATTGGAGCATGGTTCATTCATTTCTGTGTTGTATGTGACTGTTTTACACTATATAGGCAAAACTGTATTCTCTGAAAAGACCTGTGTAGTTGGCAAAGCCCAAAAATATACTATCTGGCCACATAGAGGAAAAATTTGCTCATAGCTGTTCTAAGATATTTCATGGATATCTTCCTGGCTGCTTCCCTGGATAAAAATTCTACCTTTTTAAAAATGAAAATAAAAAGAGGTATTCATTAGCAACAACTGCTTATTGACATATAGAAAATTACAGGTTATAGCACTATTTTCACTTCTTTCCTTAATCTTTTCACCCTGAGAATTGTATTTTCTGTCATACCATGTTGTTGTTTTTATACTATCTCTTCTTTTTTTTATGATTTTTTAAATTTTTATTTAAACATATAATGTAACCCCACCCCCCTCTCCCAAAACCCCTCCCCCCCACCCCCCTCAGTTTGTTTTATGACATTAAGAGTCTCTTTTGGTTTGTCTCCCTCCTGATCCCATCTTGTTTCATTTATTCTTTTCCTACGCCCTTAACCCCTCCACCCCCACTGCATCTCCACTTCCTCATATCAGGGAGATCATATGATAGTTGTCTTTCTCCGATTTTACTCTCTTCTTATAGTTTTATCTAGGATTATTTCTGCCTCTCAAATCTTCTTCTCTAAGTCTCTTTTCAGACAGTAAAGTTTCCTGGTAACCCATTTTCCCCTGATATAGGGAGAAATTTTTGTCTATTGCTTATTAGTCTGCTCTCATAAATTGTGAATAAAAAAAAGTACAGATGTTGCTCTTCAAAGCTGTCTTCCTAGCCAATGATCCCCAGATTACCTTTTCTTCTGTGGTTTGGATACAATTCAAGGAGGAGTTAAAAATCTACTTTTTCCCTTCTTTCCAGACTTCAAAGTCACTAGAGATTCCGGTATTTATCTGACTTTAAGATTCATCCTCAAGTAAAACAACACTGAAGTCTTTCTAATTCCTCCAAGAACAAACTGTTTTTGTGTGTGTAGATTTGCCCTGAAATTAACCATCTTATACTATCTGTAAATCAATATTTACATGGAGAATTATAGAAATATGAGAATAAAAACTCGCAATGCAATTTTGTTTTCCCCAGTTTTGATTCTTTAGCATATATTATTTTCTGTTTCCTAAGACTGTTTCTGTAATTAAAATGGCAACAGAGAGACAGTGGTCTTTTCTGCTTCTATCACAAATTCTCCTTTCATGTTTCCCTGTCTTCTTTCCATTTATGTTTCCTTGCACTTGGGAAAACATATTTTACAAAGAGCTTCTTTGCATGTCTGTCATCTTTGAATATCTTGGAATGTAAGCTCCTTGGAGGGAGGACCTGTATCTTTTACATGTTAAAGGCCTGACCCAAAATGGGCCCTAAATAAATGTTAAACCATCATTAGACCAAATACTTCAGTCATTCCCTGTTTAGAACAAAAGGATGGGGAGGTGATGACAGCTGGGGTCTACTTGAGATGTCGATACCTTTGGGTGCCTTTGTCAAGCTACAGCCTGAGGCCCCTTCTGTTGAAGAGATAATAGAAAATATTAAATGTACTGACAGGTGTCTTAAGCAAGAAAGGAAGAGAATGAAGGAAAGTGCCTCTGGGGGAGAACATTTGAAAAGAGTTTGTTAGAAAGAGAAGAAGAATCATACACTGGAATATATACTTTTTTTTTCAAATTTCCGTGAAACGAAAGCAAAATAATTATGATTAAATTTGAAGAGAGAATGCACATTACTTTGGACAAAGAACAGTGCTACTGGCAAAATCATGGTTTATAGAATGCAAACCACCTCCTGCTTGGACGTGAAGTCGTTGAGAGTGCTATATACGGAGACAAAAGAACTCCTTCAAAACAAAAACATTAATTCTGTGAGAGGTCTGTGATATATAAGAATTACGTGCATATATGAACTAGAGATGCGACCGATTTGGGGAAATCTGTGGTTACAAAAATAAATTAAGGGCAAAAAAAGTCATGGTCCCTGCTGTAATTGGTTTATTAATGACAGAGCTAATCTGATGAATGAGGTGTGGGAGGAATCAGAAATGGGGAAGAGTTGGTATTCGTTATGTGGGAGGAGGGAACTTAGCACTTGTGCTAACATACACCCTTCTTTGTTTACCTTCTCTCTCGCTTATTTTCCCACGATTTTGTAAATGAAATATACTAGGTTTCCTCATAAAAAGCCAGTATATAATCAAAATATGAGACTGAAATTGAAGAACAGCAATAATCTTTAGGCCAATAGCTTTTAAACTGAGCTCATACATTGACTTACAAATGGACCTGTACATGTCTAGAGCACAGGTCTCTACTTCCTGAGAGGGCTCTATCTACCCTCAAAATAATGGATCTTCATTCCTTGGCTTTTGCCAAAGAAAAGAACTTATTTCATTGTCAATCAAGAGTAAGGCTCAAAACCACTCGTCCGCCAAGACTGTATATCTATCAGTCATCCAGTAGATCTATCAGTCTTTCTGTCAAAATCATAATATTGGCTGGTAACATTCAAAATGTAATTTTGAGAAAATGAGAAACAATTTATATTAGAAGCATGTTTGGTTCTTTGGAATTTGGCATTTCTTGCAACTTACAGTAAGAGATTTCTTATAGATGAAGGCCCTGCTGACAGAAAGGGGCAAAAGGGTATGGCTTGATAATGTGTTGAATGAGAATCTTTTCAAATTTTCATGCATACCCCTCGCTGCTAGAAAGTCATGTCTCTTCGCAATCTGTAAATCTTCACATGCTGGATTCAGTTTTGGCACCAAATAAGTGTTAGGTAATTGTGAAAATGCAGTTTTTACGTATGTATTCCCTATGGAGTAACAACCAATCTGGCATCAACAGGAAAAGGTAATGAGAAGTGTAATTACCTAATATAAATGAACTCAGTAGTGGCTGTTTTCCATTTGAAGATACCACCTGTTTCTGTTAGCATTTCCACACCTCCCAGTTATGATGTGCTGTCCAGAACGGAGTGTTCAGATAACACCTATCATCTGTAAACCTAGGAACTATGCTAGTTTTCAGTAAGTCATAAACACAATAAGGATAATATTAATTACAGATAATGCTGAAAGTTAATCTTAACTAGTAAGTGAAAAATGTATAATTTTATTGTGTCAGGGTATTTTGTTAACGAGAAAGCCAAATTTATAATATAACTTAAGAAGAGAGATAAAACATTGGTACTGTGAAGCAATGTGGTTAATAAGTACAATTGAGAGTTTGACAAATTTCCCTTGTCAAATGAAGCTAGAATGCATATTCTTCAAGTTCCATACATTTTGTGGCATTTTAATTTTCCCCTTTGCACTTGCTAAAAGCAAAACTCTTTCATCATACCTTGTAATATATGGATGGCAGTTTCTGTGAATATGGACTAGATTTTCTATTGACAGATCAGCTGAAGTGACCTTGAAATTTAAAAAAATTAGACTTTATTATTACTTGTTTTTTAAAACAAATAGGCTTTATTGTTACTTTTTCTTTCCTTTTAACAAATTGAGCCACAATGTCATTCCACTCCTTCAGTAGGATAGCAAAATAGTTGTATTACAACTTGGGATCAGAGTAAATATCTGTAATTCCTTAATACATTTTTATAGAAAACTGTTACAAAAGTGGAAAAAGGCAAATATTTCACTGAACAGGGAATTTGGTATGAATACAATAATTAACATTCAGGGAACTCGGTATATACATTTGTGATGCAGGGCATTTTCCTATGGTTGCGATTTGATAGCATTCTAACATTAAAATTCAACAAAGTAAATTGAGCACGATCGCAATAGTAAAATTTCACAGTTCAGTTAGGTTTCTGTTTATACATTTAGCTCTTCTGCCTTTTTGAAGAAACACTTTAGCAAAGACTGTATCACATAGGGTTTTATGTTTAAATGAATCCGATTACAAATGAAAAAATGAGTTAACTTTAATAGACAGCTTTGGAATAATAAACATGCTATCTCTGAATGTTGAATGTGAAAAGGTTATAATGCTTGTTCTATGATGACTTATTATCTTACTGTGGTCCAGTCAAGCCCATTATCCATAGAAGTGTCCCCCAATACTCTGTGGTCCCATTTCTCAGATATGCTCTCTCTCTTGCTCCCTCTTTGCGTACACACACACACACACACACACACTCATTAAGTAGGCACTTAATAAATATCTGAGAAAATCATTAATTATGTGGATTTATCCCTCTACCTGTGTCTTGATTATAATTCCTTCCCTCTTCACTCAGTAGCCAATCACCACTTGTGGAATCAATCTTTCTCCCCAACATTTAACCCAATTTAATGCTCTCCCTTTGTAAAATTAAACCACACACTATCCCCAACAATGATAAAAGGAGCTCCCCCTGCTCTGCTTCACCTTGCTTTCCAGCTACCACCCCTTTATTCTCCTGCCATTTTTAGCCAGTCTTTTGGGTAGAGTTGTCTGTACTTACTGTGGTATGAGTATTACCTCTCCCTCATTTGTCACTCATTAACACAGGTCAGTATTCTAGCCTCTAGAGACTTTCTCCAAAAATAGTTTCTGCTTCCTGTGACTTTAATGCCATTACATTCAGTGAGCATCTGTCAGTCCTTTTACTTGAAATCTAACATCATTTGCACTTTTGTTTGATCTTTTATAAAATTTTATTTTTTTCAGATGTCATGTTAGTCACCATAGAGTACATCATCGATTTTTGATGTAGTGTTCCATGATTCAACTATTTGCATGTAACACCCAGTGCTCATTACAACACATGCCCTCCTTAATACCTGTCACCTGGTTACCCAATCCCCCACTCCCTCCCTTCCGAAACCCTTAGACTGTTTCCCAGAGTCCATAGTCTCATGGTTCATCTCCCCTTCTGATATTCATCCCCCCTTCCTTCTTTTTTCTTCTTTCCCCGTGCTATTCCTTATGCTCCACATATGAGTGAAACCATATCATAATTGTGTTTCTCTGCTTGACTTATACCACTTAACATAATCCTCTCCAGTGCCATCCATGTCATGCAAATGGTAGGTATTCATGCTTTCTGATGGCTGAGTAATATTCCATTGTATATATGGACCATATTTTTATCCATTCATCTGTTGAAGGACATCTCAGCTCCTTCCACAGTTTGGCTATTGTAGACATTGCTGCTATGAACATTTGGGTGCAAGTGCCCCTTCTTTTCACTACATCTGTATTTTCTCACTATGTTTTCCTCCTTGATCCTGTCTTTCTCCCTGCACATTATCATCTCCCACCTGACCATTACATTTTGAAGGTAATCAGTTCCTAATTTAAAGGTATTTCCATAAGAAACTTCATATGTACTTTCATATTTATTTCCACAATTACATGATCACTCTTAATTTTATATATGTACTTCTCAATTTTCCTATGAGTTTCAGATCTATATAAAATTTGATTTGACATATACATATGATACGAGTGAAGCTCAGTATGTTCAAAACTATACTCATATCCTTTCCTATAAGACATGCCTACACCCAAGATTCCTAATCAAGAATAGTACAATCATGAGTTAAATTGCCCATGTCCTGCAATTCTGCATGACATAGTTGTCCCTGACTTACAGTTTTTAAGTTCCAAATCTCTCTGTAAAATATGTGCTACCACCTTAATATATTATCCTCTCTTACCTGGACAAAAGAATTACCCTAATGGCATATCTACTCTGCCATCACTATTTACTTTTCAATTCCTTGTCCACATAAATGACATTTTCAAAACACATATCTGATCACACAATTCTTCAGTTGCCTCCCATTGTTCATATAATAAAACCCACAATTCTCAGGAATGCAAACTTGATCTGTGCTACTTCTAATGCTCCTGCCTCTTTCCTGCTTTCCTGCTTAGTCTCTGCTTTTGAGCTACACGAGCCTTCAGTTTTTTGGGAGGTCTGTGCTTTTTCAGACCACGGTCAGGACCACAGAACACAAATATGGGCCCTGTTCAAAAAAACATCTTTTCAAGGCCCCTGGGGAAACATAAACTTCCTTAAATCTGCACAGTGGTTCCTCCAAGACCATCAGCCCCTAGTAATGTCCACTTTTGGCCCATCAGTTCAGTATAAATGAAGCTGACTGGGGGACCTAATAATTATTGCTCATTCTTTTTGACTGGAATGCTCTCCCTTTAGTCTGTTACTATTTAACTACCTATCCTGCACATTTCACCATAAGGATCATTTTTATAAGGAGGTCTTCCCTGAAATTCCACTCCTTTTTCTTAAATTAGTCCATCAAGATCAATTTCCTTTGCAATGTGCTTTCAATATCTTATCTCAGTTTGAAATTACATGTGTTACTGTGATAATTTTATTAATATCAATCTTTCCTAAGCCATAGATATCATGAGATCAGAAATCAAGTAAGTTTTTCTTTATTATCTTATCTCCAGGATTTAACCCAAATCCCAACACATAGTAGGTTCTCAATGAAAATGTCTTTAGTGGATCCGTGAATGAATCAGTAAACTAATCTATTACCAAGTTTTGGTGTTTAAGGCAGATAATCAATTCTCTCCCCCACCGCCAATTCTGAACCAGAAGTAAAAATAGACCCAAGGAGTAAATAAAGATGGAACAAATTATGGAAAATGAGACTGTTAAATGAGACTTTGTCCAAGGGCCAAACTTGCAACTCCTTAGCCTCTTGAGTTGAAATTCCCACAAATCATGGACAGAACTACTGTCAAATGCAGATATCTCCTATCAAGCAAAACCTTGTCTTGGCTAACCTGAAGAAAATCAAGTCAGGAGAAAGACAACACAAACTAAGAGAGAACCGAAGATTGGTCTGAGCCTGCACGAACATCCTCTTCCTGATCTTATCGATGATACAAATCCCTCAGCCTTGTATGGGGAGTGAGAATGATGTTGTGGAGAATAGGTAAATCATACATAGTTCTGGATCATGCCTTGCACAGGGTTCAGTGAGCTTCCCTTTTCTTTTGATGGTGCTACAGACCTCCTCAAGCCCCCATGTCTCCTGCCTGAAACTTGCCCAAACAGACTCCTTACAACTTGAGTCAGAGAGTATGTTTGTCCCTATCAGACTCAGTCATGAGCCAAAAATCTCAGCTAATTTGCATTTACTCTTCATGGGCATATAGGAATGTCTGCATCACATTCTTGACATCTGATAACAAATGTCAGCTCAAGAGCGCGAACAGTCTGTTCCTTCCTCTGAACATTCTATACTACTGAAGTTTTATTGAGGTGACCATGGTGTTAATGATAGTCTGAACTTGGGCTTCATCTTGAATGAAAGGAGGAAAGGAAATTTTCATCTTGAATTCATTTATCAAAAAAATTTCCTTTATCTAGAAATAACATTGTGCCTTTTGTAGAATAAAGTAGAATAACACTGTGCTCAAAAATTAGATGTAGCATAAATTTTAACATATACAAGATAAGTGTTAGAAACATTGAACTCTGTGCTAGACATGATACTCCCTCTTACATGTGATCAGCACAGAAATTGCCTTGACTACAACAAATTAATATTCTTTATTTACAGAAATAGCCAGTCAGGAACATAAGCTATGCTATTTATGATCTAAATATGTTCAACTGTTTTTTCCCCTTTAATTTATACATGAGCCTTATTGTTGTCTTGCATGATACCAGATTTAAATTGAAAGTCTTATCATGGAGTATTATTAAATCAAAGACCAGAGGTGGTTTTGTGTGGCCAAAGTATGATTAAAATTAAAAGGACATTATTCAACATTTTATTTCAGTAAACATTGTATCTTTGTCTCCACACACACACACACAACACACACAGACACACACACACATTCATTCAGCATTGTGTGCAATCTGTGTTTCTCACTGACCTTTTAAGTTAAAGAAAATGATATTCAGAAAATCAATAGGAAAGGAAAGTGACAAGGCCACTAATGTTGATTGCATTAAATCCAAGAGGGACTTCAAAGAACTCATTAGCCAAGGAGTCAGTGTGTCTGTGTTTTTAGATTTACCTATTGGATACTTTAACATTCTAGTTAGCTAGGTAGTTGACTGTAAGGACACTTGTGGTAATTCAGAATGGTTTATTTATAGGGTAAGGATTTAACCAGCAGAAATAGTGCAACCTCCTATTCCTTTACTCTTTTACCCCCAGTTTATATATAAATCTGTAGTTTCATTGCAGTAAACTGCAAATTTATAGAAATATGCATGTTACTGGGTATAGCAAGAAACAGTTACTTTTCTTCAAGTAAAATTACTTTATATCAGTGGGAAATAGAAAGGAAATTATTAACCCTAAAATTGTTGTAAAATAATCCAAATTAAATTTGTATTTTTGAAAATGAATGACTTTTCCATGCAACAGAACCAAAAGGCCTTTTCTATTTTTGCTTGAAAATGTATGTGTATTTTTAATTATGTCTAAATAAGAGAATAGCTAGTTAGAAACCCAAAATTGTAGGCTTATACCATTCCTCATATTTTGGAAAGTGTTCTTAAGTTCAGATAATAAAAGAATAACTTTGGAATTTCTGTGCTCCTCTGGTAAGGCTTTGTCGAATTTAGGGAATTTAATGTCCCCTGAAATAAATGTACTTTAACCAGCTACTCCTAGTTTTTTCTTGTTACTTCTCCGATCCATTTTAAGCTGCTTAGCTATAACTTGGGGATAATGGTTAGGTTCTCTAATTTATGAAAATTCCTAAAAGAACTTGAAACCCACCAGGCTTTCCAGTTCACCCCTAAAAAGTGACAAAGTTATAATGAATGTATATCTCCAACTATTTGTTTGGGTCCTAGTGATTCCCAGACCTGCTCTGGTCTCAATAGTAGCTCAATATACAGATCATGAAATGAATTAACTAACCAAGATAATAATGCCCAACACTAGTTAAAGGGGTAAGGATGGATTTTATTTAGGAATAACTATTACGAGAGGGAAGAGGATCCAGCATGAACTGAATTCAGCTTCACCTAACAATGAGGAGACTGAAGGCTGGGTTGTGTGGAGGGTAAGATACTGAGTGGCATTAAGGGAGTTTGGCTCATGTGACCATGCCAACTGTGTTTCTTAACTGACTCACATCCAGAGAAGAAACAAACCTTCTTCCAAACTTAAGACAGGAGGCAGTGGTGTATGTTACAGCAGGAGCCCCTTGAAGTCAGGGGCTTCTCCTCCTGCAGGGAGCAAGTGTAAGAATGATCCCCTGAATGTTTTCATTTTAAATGCATTCTCAGGTTCTTCAGAAAGTGGTTCTGATGGTAGAGGATTTACATTTCAAAGGGGGAAGAGAAAGGATTTATAATGCAAGCTTTCTGTTCATTGGGTTTGGGCTGGAACAAAGTAAATTCTGGCCACTTTGAGCTTTCTTAAGCAAGAACTTAGGGTACTGGAGACTTAATCCTGGGGATGTGGCTTTGAGTGGTTAGAAACTCCTTTACAGTGTTTGTCTCTTGGTATGTTGTGTATGTACAGGGTAAGGGTTGGGGTTTGAAAAAAATCTTTTGTAGTTTGAGTAAGCAGTTTTCCTTTGCCAAGGTGAAGCCTAGTTGAGAAGAGAGTTCAGAGGAGCCTAACTAGAATTTAGTCAAGGAAAGTGTCTTTATCCAAACTCAGTTTGTTATTTCATCACCAGATTCTCATCCCAGATGCACCAAAGAATTGGAGACCTGAGACCAGAATGGAGAGATAGTTTACGTTTTCTAGAGTCAAAGTGGGTCACTGCCAGAACAAGAGGGATAATGGCCCTGAGAAGCTCTAGCTGCATCCTTTTAATTTTAAGCCAGCTTTCTGCATATATAATTATGGCTTTGATTGGCATTTTTGATTGACAGTTGGAGTTATACAACATTTCAGCTTCTGCGCATGTGCCTACTTACGACACATTCTGTTATAATTGCATTTATTTATGTATTGTATATTTATGAATGTCTAGTGGATTTTTGTTCTTAGGTACTCAAGGTACTTAAGGGCAAACTGCACATTTTTGTGCACATGCTCAGCTCTGAGAAGTCCCCTTGTAGCTTTTGAGCTGGCTCTGTGTGAGGTCCCTTTCCTCTTCTGTTAGCCCTTAGCGGTGGCTCTGAAGGGTGGCTCTTAACCCTGGGGGGCAGCTCTGAGGGGGTGGCCAGCACCGGTTTGAGCCCTGCTCGCTCATTCCTGTCTGACAGTTACAAGTGAGACAAAGGATTTCCTGTGATACATGATGGTCAGACATTTGGGTGGTGTAGTATTGTCAATTGCAACAGAATGAAGGGGATTAATGATTTGGAAATTTCTAGCACTCGCTTTCTGAGTTATTGTGTGTATCAGTCAAGGTTCAATTAGGTTCAAAATAATATGATTATATTTTTCACAGATAGATATTTTTATGCAATTATAGGAGCTAGTTGGGCATTCTGTGTAAGACTTGTTTTTGTGTCTGATGCTGAGTCAGGAAGGACAGGCGGTTGAGAAGGGAAGATGGAAGCAGTGTGTGGGGAAGAGCAGCAAGAAGCTGGAAACCACCCCCCTACACACACATACACACACACAACAGCCTGTGAGGCTGGAATAAAGCCTCTATCACTTTGACTCTGACCTTGGTGGGATGTGTCCTGAGGAAATGGGGGACCACTGTCAAGGTCAAAATCATAGCTGTACCATGAAAAGGAGTGCTTCAGGGTGAAACAGTTTCAGGAGGAAGGTCAGCACATCAGAAACAAGACAGTGAGCAACAAAATGGCAGCTGCTCTACTGCCAACCTCCAAATATTCCCAAGAATCTCACCCGTGGACCATTCTAACCAGAATCTTAAAAGGAAGTATATTCAGGAAAATGTGGTTCAACCTAGCCATGTTGATACATTACAACGTCGTCATAGTCTACCTCTTATCAACTTGGCAAACACACACATCTCTTGAAACCATACTTAATTGTTAAAGACAATAGCAAAGTCATATTCTGCCTTACAATTATCCTGCCTACATGAAAAAAAAAATGTTAATGACACAAAGATTAAAGATGATACAAAGTCATTTTTTTTTGTCTTTGTGTGATGTTCATTCTTGTAGCTAAGTCATACTTCCCTTTTGGATCTCTATTAACTTAATGAATGAGATATAATACTAATTACTATTAACACACCTCCTTTTCGACGATAAGGAGATGAGAGAATGGAAAACGTTAAATAATTGGTTAAAATAAATACAAACATAATTGTATTGCAATAAGGAAGAAATACTCATGATTATTTCCTTCCTTGTTTTTGCAAATGCTCATGTGATTGCAGCTAGTATTATAGTTACTTTCTTCAACTACTCATCCCATATCCTCTTTGCCCTCAACATACACTCAGAATTCTTGCCTGGCAATATTACCCAACCTTAATTTCCAGGGATCCTTTCTAGTAGCAGTGTACCTTGAGCTGGATTTTGTAGTCTTCTAATTACTTTCATCACAGTGCATGGGAATACTAAGAAACCTAATGGATCCCTTTCACTTTAGACATACCCACTCTTGCCCCATATTTATGTAGTAGAAAACCAATATCCCTTGATCCACAGGATGACTCAGCCCCGCCAGTATAGTAAGATCCCTTCTTTTCCTGTTGGCTGGCTGGCATAAGGAACCCAAAGGGCTAGGGAACAGTCTCAAATCTAGCAAACATGGCTACTCAGATATTTGCAAATTTATAAAAACTAAGGAACTAATTTATTTGCTGGAAAGATGTCTGTATACAGAAAATTTGTTTAGTTCTGGACATTTTAACTTGACCTCATTCTGAGCCAAAGGCTTTGGCATGCATATTCTCTGTGACAATTAAAAAAGTATTTTTAGTAGCTATTTGTTCCGCAAGGAACCACTGAGATTTAGGTTTGCTCTTTCCAGAATTAAAAAAAAATTACTTGTAAAAAGATAAATGCTTCAGAATTTAATTTTGTTTTATATGCTCAGAGCATTAGTTACTGAATCATCAAAATTCACTTCTGCATTTCTGATCCCATGCACCAAAAATATTTGAAAAAAAATATATATATATCCTCTGGTAAGTAAAAGGAAGTACAAATTAATTCCAATCAAGCTGAAATTATACCAAATCAAAATTGGCTAGAAGACAGTTATGTCTCCTGAGGTAACTACTTGAAAGGAGAAAAGGTAGTGATATAATTCCCCATTTAATTGTCTGCATAATTTGGAAGCATTTGTTATGGTAATTCCTGAATTTGTCTAAAACATGCTTTACTGGCTTTGTATTTATAGTCATCCTAGGCAACACAGTTTAGAAAAGAGGGCTGAATGTATCTATGATTCTAGTAATGATGACAGCTTCTAATTGAGCATCTGATTTTATTCTACATATTCTATATTTCTTTGGATTTGGTAGTAGATCTTTCTCCCTTTTCTTTTATTTCTTCCCTTACTTTTTTGTCACACTTCTGTTTGAAACCCTTCTAGGCTTCTCCATTACTGATGGAGTGATTCTCAATCTTTAATGATAATAAAATCCCTATTGGGACAATCTGCACTTTTAAAGTATGCCCCAGAATAATTCTGATGCCACTTTTAAGATACATTAATAAAATCAATAAATCTGCTCATGAGGCATGTAACCCTTTTATAATGTATCACCTGTATGCCTCCTCTTGTCTTGTGATCTTGCCTATGTCCCCATTGCAATCATACCAAGTAATTACTCTTCTCCTAAGGAGATTTGTCCTCTCCCACATCCTCAGTTTTGCACGTGATGTTCCATTTCAGATTTAGTTAATACATTAATTTGATTGTGGCTCATTTCTCAAGCCTATCAGAGTCACTCAAAATAAAATTTATGATACTTGAATACTGGAGGCAATAAGCTTCATGTCCATAAAAAATAAGTCATTTTATCAACTTGTAACTAGAATAATTAAGAAATTTACTAAAAGGTCATCTTTTATATGCTTTCCCTCTCTCTTCTTAGAACTCAATACTTTTTGATTGGTTGATTTATTTGTATAATAAACTCTATGACCTTATAACTTACAACACAATCTTCCTTTTTTACCCATATCACTCACCCAAATACAAAAGTACAGAGTATATTACCTTGACACTAAAAACACCAAAAGCTTTCTACAAATACATTTTCCAAATAGTTACTCAATTTACCATTTTCATTTTTTTCTGCTATGTTTGTCTTTTGAAAATTTGGAACTGTTTCAATTCATAAATTTTTATGTAAATATTATAGTCTCCTGGAGTCATTTTCTAAACTCATTGATATGTTTATAATAGACCCTGATATTTTACTTTTATCATTAGCAGAGGTGGGTTGTGTTGGATAACAATTGTATAATTAGACCTAATTTGAGGTTTTTAATTAAAATATAATAAAACTCTTTTTTTTTCTTTTTTCTTTTACTGCCTCATATGGTGGATATTTAGGTCTTTGCTCCACTGAGTGGAATATGATGGTGTGTTTTCCTCATGTATTCATTAGGGCATATTTTGCAAAATATGGAGTAGACGTGTGGATAATGAATATCAGCCTGGCCATCCCTTCTCTCTGTGATTGGAAGTAACCAAAACTTATGAGATGGCATAGAGCAAAACTGGTGGAAAGCAGGTAACAGAGGTAACAGGAAGGGACAGCACATGAGGGACATTTAGAAGGGTACTGGGACTCAGTTCCAAAGTCTAGATCACTGCAAAGGACTATTGATTGTGTTTGTAGTCCCCTAGCCACATGGGAGTGTTTTAGAGGAAAAGCCGCATGGGGATAAAGTGGAAATATCCTAATATCCAAAACTGCAGCCATTGAAACCTAGACAGTTCTCCATGGGAATCCTTAGTGGAAAATCTCTTTGGGGGAATAGTGTCCTCCCTTGTGCCAGCAGTGAGAGGAGGAATGTGTGTCAGGGACATCTA
>RCUC01128885.1:0-13325 GCA_003697995.1 Taxidea taxus jeffersonii | reverse complement strand
CGTAACTATCTTCTATACTTGGTCCATAGTTGAACTAAAGTTTAAAATCAATAAGGAGCATTTGTATTGTTATTGTTATTTAAATATTTTCACTATCAGGCCAAATTATATAGTAAATTTACATTTCCTTCTCTGTGAATCCCAGTATCATAATTTCTGCATCACTCTAAAGAGAATATTCTTTTTTTTTTTTTTTAAGATTTTAAAAATTTATTTGAGAGAGAGAGAGGGAGTGAGAGAGCATTAGCAGGGGGAAGGGCAGAGGGAGAGGGAGAAGCGACTCCCCACTGAGCAGGGAGTCTGACCTGGGGCTCTATCCCAAGAGCCCAGGATCATGATCTGAGCTGAAGGTAGACACTTAACCAACTGAGGCATCCAGGTGCCCCTACAGAGAATATTCTTAAATATCAAGGTCAATCAATGATTTTTTTAAAGCTCACTCTCTTTCCCCTACCACTAATAGCCTAAAATAATATAATAACATATTTTGCTTAACTTTATACTTGGACCAAGTATACAGTTCTCCCTCCCACTTTTCTAATGTGATTTCTTCCCCCCCGCCAATATTATTTGCCATTATCATGTCTTACTTAAAAAGAAAAAATTCTTCATGTCTTTTCTATTGGATATATTGTTATTTATTTTTTCTTTTAAACACTTTAGTCTTGGGATTCTTTATATTCCCATTGCAAACTGACTGGCTGGTTTCTAGCCCAATGAACAGAGCCTCCACTTTTGCTGATTTCTTGGGGTTACTCTTTTGTTTCATAGAGTGTCTATCTTGCTGGTTTATTTTTGTTTTTGTTTTATAAAATTCAAGTCTTGTTTTATTGGTGTTCACTCTCAAGTTATTTCCTTAAATATTTAGGGAATGTAAAATCTGAATCCTCCTCATGACTAAAATCCCAATCCTTTACTCTCCCACCCCCTTGTTTTAAAGTAGGCTCATGCCGAGCATGGAGCCCAGTGTGGGGCTTGAATTTACAACTGTGAGATCAAGACCTGAGCTGAGATCAAGAGTTGGACACTTAACCAGCTGAACCACCCAGGCATCCCCATTCCCTTTTTTGGTATTAGTTTATATGGGTATGAAATTCTAGGTCAGAAGTTTGAATATGTTGTGCTTTTAGTATCAATTTAATACAATTAATTAATGCCAATATATTTTTTTAAGATTTTATTTATTTATTTGACAGAGATCACAAGTAGGCAGAGAGGCAGGCAGGGGGCGGGCAGGCTCTCCACTGAACAGAGAGCCCAATGTGGGGCTTGATCCCAGGACCCTGGGATCATGATCTGAGCTGAAGGCAGAGGCTTTAACCCACTGAGCCACCCAGGTGCCCCCAGTATATTGTTTTTTAATATCCATTGTTGCTGATGAGATGTCTGAGGGCAGTTTGATTCTGTTCTATTTGTTGGTAACCTGATTTTTTCCTATAAAAATTTTTAGAGTTTTTTTTATCATTGGTGTTCTAAAAATCGTAGTTAGATGTAGCTACATGCAAGACTTTTTCATTCATTTCTGGTTAGTCCAGGACCTCTGAGAAGCACATTCCAAGATGGAAGTAGATGTTGAAGAGATTTATTGAGGGAGAACACCTATGAAGGATTAAGGGGAGAGAGTTCGAAAGTAGGTAGAGAGAATCTTCAGACTGAGGTTCAGATTGACATCTGTGAATAGGAGAGAGGGAGGGAAGGAAGAATTGGGTAGGCAGAACCTCTGATTACAGTGTAGCTCCAGGAAAGCCTGAGCTGGAGCCATGGCATTCCCTGGGGCAAAGATTGCCCGTGAGAGGAGTCCCTCATTGGGTAGGAGTTGCTCTGCTCTAGTACCCTTCCATGTTCTGTCCTTGGCTGGGAGCACCCCCAGGGAGAACCTGGACTTGGCATGAATGCTGAAGGTGCAGCACCTAGAGGCTGGCAGCTGACTATACTCGGCATCCCCCCTCTCTCTCTAATTTTTAATTTTTTATTAACATATAATGTATTATTAGCCCCAGGGGAACAGGTCTGTGAATGGTCAGGCTTACTTCACAGCACTCGCCATAGCACATACCTTCCCCAATGTCCATAATCCAACCACTCTCTCCCTTACCCCCTACCCCCGGCAACCCTCAGTTTGTTTTGTGAGATTAAGAGTCTCTTATGGTTTGTCTCCCTCCTGATTCCATCTTGTTTCATTTTTTCCTTCCCTACCCCTTAAACTCCCCACGTTGCCTCTCAAATTCCTCATATCAGGGAGATCATTTGATAATTGTCTTTCTCCGATTGTTTCGCTCAGTATAATACCCTCTAGTTCCATCCATATCATCACAAATGGCAAGATTTCATTTCTTTTGATGGCTGCATAGTATTCCATTGTATATATATACACCACATCTTCTTTATCCATTCATCTGTTGATGGACATCTAGGTTCTTTCCATAGTTTGGCTATTGTGGACATTGCTGCTATAAACATTCGGGTGCACATGACCCTTCGGATCACTACATTTGTATCTTTAAGGTAAATACCCAGTAGTGTGATTGCTGAGTTGTAGGGTAGCTCTATTTTCAACTTTTTGAGGAACCTCCATGCTGTTTCCCAGAGTGGCTGTACCAGCTTGCATTCCCACCAACAGTGTAGGAGGCTTCCCCTTTCTCCGCATCCTCGCTAGCATCTGTCGTTTCCTGACTTAATTTTAACCATTCTGACTGGTGTGAGGTGGTGGTATCTCATTGTGGTTTTGATTTGTATTTCCCTGATCAGCATCCTCTCTCTTGAAGGTAGGATATGACTGGGGTACCACATCATATTAGACACTTAAACTATGGCATCCTAAAACTCTGGGAATTTTTTTTTTTAATCTTTGATAAGTTCCCTATCTACTTTTTCTTTCTTTTTTTTTTTAGATTTTAGTCATTTATTTATCAGAGAGCAAGAGAGAGAGAGAGAGTGTGGGAGCACAAGCAGGGGGAGCAGCAGGCAGAGGGAGAAGCAGAATTCCCACTGAGCAGGGAGCTCAATGCGGGACTCGATTTTAGTACCCTGGGATCATGACCTGAGCCAAAGGCAAACAATTAACTGACTGAACCATCCAGGTATCCCTCTCATATTTTTCATCTCTCTCTTTCTCTCCCCCCCCCCTGGAAAATTTTGTCAACTATATATTCTAAATCATTCACTTTAATGTTTTTGTTTTCAGTAGTCATTAAACTTTGAGAGCATTTTTTATTGTATTTTATTCTTTTTTCATAGATCCTATCCTTTTTTGTAAAGATCTAATATTTTGAATTTCTCCATAGCCAATTGGTGGTTTCTAAAAGTGTTTTTCTGAATTATCTGTTTTCTCTAGGATTAATAATTATTAACTTGGGCTTTCTCTCCTTACATGTTTGGTCAACCTTGAGTTGTTCATGTTTAATGAAGATGAATTGGTTAGCTGATTCTAGCTTATACCTTTTTCTGTGTAACAAGGATAGTTTTTTTGTTTGGTTTCTTCCTGGGAGATAGAGGGGTGTGTGTGTGTGTGTGTGTGTGTGTGTGTGTGTGTGTGTGTGTGTGTTGGGGGGTGCGTGCTGGTGGTGAGAGATGGACTGTGGGGACTGAGACAGAATCTGTGACTGACAGGCTTTGCCTTAGGATGACCCGTAGGATGCTGGCTGACTCGGTGTCGGCCTTCCGGATGCCAGAATGAGAAGGGCTTCATCTAGGATACCACCATTCACACTAGAAGTTTTGCTTTTTCCAAACAGTTTAATTTATTTAGGGAATATCTCCCCAGTATTTTAGCTGGAGGCAAATCCTGGCTCACTGCCTTGTGCTTTGGGTTGTGGCAAGGGAATGATGGCACCAACTTTTAGCTGTTCTGCTTGCAGTTCTTCAAGTAGTCTCCCTATTTTCACACTCACACCTCAGTTCTGTACACGATATACTAACTGGCTCTGAGCCAAGTTTTGGACTGTTACCAGGCCTGCTAACTCCCAGTTCCTGAAACAGATTGTAGGCCATAGCTTTCTCGACTTCTTTTATCCTCTTCCTAATCCAGTCTGTTCTTATGTCCCCCAGAAAATTTTAAAACTTCATTTGTTGTTGTCCTTTTTTCATTCCTTTCAGCATTATGGGGTTTACTTCTCTTGGCTCTTCTTTATGTTTATCTCAGTGGGGCCTTGGGGGCAGGTGGCCAGCCTCTGGTTAGTCTGCCACCTGGAAGCTGAAGTTTTCTGTTATTGCTGTTGTCACCATTTGAAAGGGTAGTTATTTTGTTGTTGTTGTTGTTGTTTTTAAAGATTTTATTTATTTGACAGAGATCACAAGTAGGCAGAGAGACAGGCAGAGGGAGAGGGGGAAGCAGGCTCACGGCCGAGTAGAGAGCCCGATGCAGGGCTCGGTCCCAGGACCCTGAGATCATGACCCGAGCTGAAGGCAGAGGTTTTAACCTACTGAGCCACCCAGGCACCCCTGAAAGTGTAGTTAAAGGAGGAGGGCAGACTTCAAGATTATGACCTGAGCATTAATTTGGACTGATAGGCAGTAGGCGTGGATATTTCAAGAAAGAGCACTTCTTGGTCCTGTTTGGATAACTTTTCCCTCCACTTTGGTATTCTGATTTTTTAAAATAGAAATAACGCACGATCCTACAAGAAAAGTTAGAAAATGGTCAAAAGCCTAAGAAAATCCAGGGTCACCATAGAAACATAAATCACTTTTTTGCATTTAGATTGTACTTCCTTCAGGCTTTTTATCCTTCACATGTCTTTTGTATTAGTGTAATTATGTGTGTCTTTAATTTTATATTAACTGTAATCTCCTAATATGAATGATGTAAATTTTTTTTTTTTTTTTGAGAGATGACAGGAAGGGGCCAAGGGAGAGGTAGAGAGAGAATATTAAACAGGCTCCACATGATTTCACAACTCTGAGATCATGACCTGCGCCAAAACCAAGAGTCAGATGATACTTGACTGAGCCACCCAGGTGCCCCTGTAAACTTCATTTTTCATGATTTTACCTTCCCTTTTGTGAATATAATTTATCTGACTGTTCTTGCTGAATGCTTAAGCTATTTTTACATATTTATTCTTTTTAGATTTTTTAAAGAATTACACATGATAGTATAGCTTTGTACATACACATTCCTCCTCTAGATTTAGGGTAATTTTTTAGGGCTATATTCCTAAAATATATTATGGGGCCAGAATTTGGGACTGGGGACAGAAGGTTATTAAAAGGAAAGGAAATCACATTCTTTGGAACCAGGTTAGTTGAAAACAAAATAGACTTTTTTTTTAAAAGCCAGACAATTCGTAGACATGGGGAGATGCTACAAAAGAATTTTGTGAGTATAGTTGATGATTATTCTGCTTCTATAGGCATGGTTCATGGTTTACCATGAATCTATTTAAAAAAGCATCTAGCCTTCTAACCTTTGGAAACTAACCTATTTTCCCCCCCAGGTAGTAGCTACTGTGAAAGAATTTGATAGAAGTGGTACAAAAGAGATTTTTTTGTGTGTGTAATATGGAAACTCTTTGATAACTGTCTATAAAGAGCAGTTAAGCTTACTACATTGTATTATGTTTCTTGCTTGCAAGACAGAAAAGCAGCTGAACCCAGTTTGAGAAAATCAGTGGAATAATACTGGTTTGTGTAACTAGGAATTTCAGAGTTCTATCCAGTGGCTTTAATTATATGATCAAAACGTGGTCTTTCTCTTTAATCTCTTAGCTCCATTTTTCTCTGTCAGTTTCATTCTCAGATATATTATCTGTCCATGTTGCAGCATCTTAGCTTAACATGGGTGGTATATTTAGTGTTTAAAATCTTAGAAAGGGAAAGAGCCCTTATTTTGAAATTTCCAGCAAAATTCCTACAGATGGCTCTTACTTTTCTGGCTTAGAGTAAACCCAATTTCCAAACCAGTCCATTGTGGCTGGGACATAGGATAAGAAGCTCTTGCCTGTGTTTGGTGGGGTAATTCCCATCTGAATTACAAGGAATAAATTTTCTATTAGAAGTGTTCTGTATGGATTGCTGGACAGGCAGAAATAATAGAGTCTGTCACACACAGGAACAGTCTCACCCCTCTTTTCTTAGAAAGCTAGGGTATTTTTTGTTTATCTTTGTTTTTATTTTTAAGGTTTCTAACTTGCTGTATAGTACTGACTCACCTTTGTGTGAAAAATGTAAAAAAACTAAAATTCATGAGGATAAATGTAAAGCATCTATAGATGTCAGAAATTGTTTTGGCATTAGTTCCTATGTCAAGGATCCATCAATTTTAAGTGACTTCTTGATGAAGTCCCAATAGTTCATTTTTTTCCTTGCTTCCCTTGACTTTGGCGTTGTTCCTAGGAAGAAAATGCTGCGGCTGAGGTCGAAGAGGTTGCTGCCTGTGTTCTCCTCAAGGATTTTGATGGATTCCTTTCTCACGTTGAGGTCCTTCATCCATTTTGAGTCTATTTTTGTTTGTGGTGTAAGGAAATGGTCCAATTTCATTTTTATGCATGCGGCTGTCCAATTTTCCCAACACCATTTGTTGAAGAGGCTGCCTTTTTTCCATTGCATATTCTTTCCTGCTTTGGTGAAGATTAGTTGACCATAGAGTTGAGGGTCTATTTCTGGGCTCTCTATTCTGTTCCATTGATCTATGTGTCTGTTTTTGTGCCAGTACCATACTGTCTTGATGATGACAGCTTTGTAATAGAGCTTGAAGTCTGGAATTGTGATGCCACCAACTTTGGCTTTCTTTATCAATATTCCTTTGGCTATTCGAGGTCTTTTCTGGTTCCATATAAATTTTAGGATTATTTGTTCCATTTCTTTGAAAAAATTGGATGGGATTTTGATAGGCATTGCATTAAATGTATAGATAGCTTTAGGTAGCATAGACATTTTCACAATATTTATTCTTCCAATCCATGAGCATGGAACATTTTTCCATTTCTTTGTGTCTTCCTCAATTTCTTTCATGATACTTTATAGTTTTCTGAGTATAGATTCTTTGCTTCTTTGGTTAGGTTTATTCCTAGATATCTTATGGTTTTGGGGGCAATTGTAAATGGGATTGACTCCTTAATTTCTCTTTCTTCTGTCTTGTTGTTGGTGTAAAGAAATGCAACTGATTTCTTTCCATTGATTTTATATCCTGACACTTTACTGAATTCCTGTACAAGCTCTAGCAGTTTTGGAGTGGAGCCTTTTGGGTTTTCCACATATAGTATCATATCATCTGCAAAGAGTGATAGTTTGACTTCTTCTTTGACGATTTGGATGCCTTTAATTTCTTTTTGTTGTCTGATTGCTGAGGCTAGGACTTCTAGTACTATGTTGAATAGCAGTGGTGATAATGGACATCCCTGCCGAGTTCCTGACCTTAGCAGGAAAGCTCTCAGTTTTTCTCCATTGAGAATGATATTTGCGGTGGGTTTTTCATAGATGGCTTTGATAATATTGAGGTATGTGCCCTCTATCCGTACACTTTGAAGAGTTTTGATCAGGAAGGGATGCTGTACTTTGTCAAATGCTTTTTCAGCATCTATTGAGAGTATCATATGGTTCTTGTTCTTTCTTTTGTTAATGTATTGTATCACATTGATTGATTTGCAGATGTTGAAACAACCTTGCAGCCCTGGAATAAATCCACTTGGTCGTGGTGAATAATCCTTTTAATGTACTGTTGGATCCTATTGGCTACTATTTTGGTGAGAATTTTCACATCTGTGTTCATCAAGGATATTGGTCTGTAATTCTCTTTTTTGATGGGATCCTTGTCTGGTTTTGGGATCAAGGTGATGCTGGCCTCATAAAATGAGCTTGGAAGTTTTCCTTCCATTTCTAATTTTTGGAACAGTTTCAGGAGAATAGGAATTAATTCTTCTTTAAATGTTTGGTGGAATTCCCCTGGGAAGCCATCTGGCCCTGGGCTTTTGTTTGTTTGGAGATTTTTGATGACTGTTTCAATCTCCTTACTGGTTATGGGCCTATTCAGGTTTTCTATTTCTTCCTGGTTCAGTTTTGGCAGTTTATATGTCTCTAGGAAAGCATCCATTTTTTCCAGATTGTCAAATTTGTTGGCATAGAGTTGCTCATAATATGTTCTTATGATTGTTTGTATTTCTTTGGTGTTGGTTGTGATCTCTCCTCTTTCATTCATGATTTTATTTATTTGGGTCCCTTCTCTTTTCTTTTTGATAAGTCTGGCCAGGGGTTTATCAATCTTATTAATTCTTTCAAAGAACCAGCTCCTAGTTTCATTGATTTGTTCTATTGTTTTTTTGGTTTCCATTTCATTGATTTCTGCTTTGATCTTTATTATTTCTCTTCTCCTGCTGGGTTTAGGCTTTCTTTGTTGTTCTTTCTCGAGCTCCTTTAGGTGTAGGGTTAGGTTGTGTATTTGAGACCTTTCTTGTTTCTTGAGAAAGGCTTGTATCGCTATATATTTTCCTCTCAGGACGGGAGGAAAGAGACCTGGTAGGCTGTGTCCCACAGATTTTGGACCGTTATGTTTTCATTATCATTTGTTTCCATGATTTTTTTCAATTCTTTAATTTCCTGGTTGACCCATTCATTCTTTAGAAGGATGCTGTTGAGTCTCCATGTATTTGGGCTCTTTCCAAATTTCCTCTTGTGATTGAGTTCTAGCTTCAGAGGATTGTGGTCTGAAAATATGCAGGGAATGATCCCAATCTTTTGATACCGGTTGAGACCTGATTTATGACCCAGGATGTGATCTATTGTGGAGAATGTTCCATGGGCACTAGAGAAGAATGTGTATTCTGTTGCTTTGGGATGGAATGTTCTGAATATATCTGTGATGTCCATCTGCTCCAGTGTGTCATTTAAGACCTTTATTTCCTTGTTGATCTTTTGCTTGGATGATCTGTCCATTTCAGTGAGGGGAGTGTTAAAGTCCACTACTATTATTGTATTCTTGTCAATGTGTTTCTTTGCTTTTGTTATTAATTGGTTTATATAGTTGGCTGCTCCCATGTTAGGGGCATAGATATTTACAATTGTTAGATCTTCTTGTTGGACAGACCCTTTGAGTATGATATAGTGCCCTTCCTCATCTCTTATTATAGTCTTTGGCTTAAAATCTAATTGATCTGATATAAGGATTGCCACCCCAGCTTTCTTCTGATGTCCTTTAGCATGGTAAATTGTTTTCCACCCCCTCACTTTCAATCTGGAGGTGTCTTCCGGTCTAAAATGAGTTTCTTGTAGGAAGCATATTGATAGGTTTTGTTTTTTTATCCATTCTGGAACCCTGTGTCTTTTGATTTGGGCATTTAGCCCATTTACATTTAGGGTAACTATTGAGAGATATGAATTTAGTGCCATTGTATTGCCTGTAAGGTGACTGTTACTGTATATTGTCTCTTTCCTTTCTGCTCTACTACTTTTAGGTTGTCTCTTTGCTTAGAGGACCCCTTTCAATATTTCCTGTAGAGCTGTTTTGGTGTTTGCAAATTCTTTCAGTTTTTGTTTGTCCTGGAAGCTTTTTATCTCCCCTTCTATTTTCAAAGATATCCTAGCTGGATATAGTATTCTTGGCTGCATGTTTTTCTCGTTTAGTGCTCTGAATATATCATGCCAGTTCTTTCTGGCCTGCCAGGTCTCTGTGGACAAGTCTGCTGCCAATCTAATATTTTTACCATTGTATGTTACAGACTTCTTGTCCCGGGCTGCTTTCAGGATTTTCTCTTTGTTGCTAAGACTTGTAAATTTTACTATTAGATGACGAGGTGTGGACCTATTTATTGATTTTGAGGGGGATTCTCTGCACCCCCTGGATTTTGATGTTTGTTCCCTTTGCCATATTAGGGAAATTCTCTACGATAATTCTCTCCAATATACATTCTACTCCCCTCTCTCCTTCTTCTTTTTCTGGAATCCCAATTATTCTAATGTTGTTTCGTCTTATGATATCACTTATCTCTCGAATTCTCCCCTCGTGGTCCAGTAGTTGTTTGTCTCTCTTTTGCTCAGCTTCTTTATTTTCTGTTGTTTGGTCTTCTATATCACTTATTCTTTCTTCTGCCTCATTTATGCTAGCAGTAAGAGCCTCCATTTTTGATTGCACCTCATTGATAGCTTTTTAAATTTCAACTTGTTTAGATTTTAGTTCTTTTATTTCTCCAGAAAGGGCTTTTATTTCTCCCGACAGGGTTTCTCTAATATCTTCCATGCCTTTTTCGAGCCCAGCTAGAACCTTGAGAATCATCATCCTGAATTCCAGATCTGACATATTACCAATGTCTGTATTGATTAGGTCCCTAGCCTTCGGTACTGCCTCCTGTTCTTTTTTTTTTTTTGTGGTGAGTTTTTCTGCCTTGTCATTTTGTCCAGATAAGAATATATGAGGGAGCAAATTAAATACTAAAAGGGTGGCGAAGACCCCAGGAAAATGTGCTTTAACCAAATCAGAAGAGACCTCAAATCGTGGGGGGGGAAGAAAGGGGGTAAAAAGAAGTTCAGAAAAGAGAGAAAAAAAATTAAAAAAAAAAAAAGAACACAAATAAAGAAAAAAATATATATATATTAGACTGGTGACTAGAACAGGGTCACCCACTTAATTTGGGGAGTATTTTGGTCTCTTAGAAGAAACTACCTCCCAAAATTTTAAAGAATGAAAAACATGTAAGGGTAAACGCAATGAAGGGATGGAATATGACTATAAAGATGAAAAACAATTTTTTAAAAAAATTTCTAACAAAGTAGTTGATAAGTTAGTAGGGAGAATTAAAAAAAAAAAAGAAGTTGAGAGAACTTGCTTGGGCTGGAGACCAGATCAAGCCCGGTGCTAGATTTAGGGTGTATTTTGATCTATTAGAAGAAGTTGTACCCCAAATTTTTTAGAAGAAAAAAACCCTATGTGTATACAAAGAATAAAGTTAGATACAATGAAGGATAAGATATGAC
The DNA here is from genome assembly GCA_003697995.1 of Taxidea taxus jeffersonii. Taxonomy (NCBI): domain Eukaryota; kingdom Metazoa; phylum Chordata; class Mammalia; order Carnivora; family Mustelidae; genus Taxidea; species Taxidea taxus. The sequence continues at coordinate 2,423 of RCUC01128885.1, read as the reverse complement.
TGTAATAGGGATGCCTGGGTGGCTCAGTTGGTTAAGCAGCTGCCTTTGGCTCGGGTCATGATCCCAGCATCCTGTGATCGAGTCCCACATCGGGCTCCTTGCTTGGCAGGGAGCCTACTTCTCCCTCTGCTTCTGCCTGCCACTCTGTCTGCCTGTGCTCGCTCCTGTTCTCTCTCTCTGACATAAATAAATAAAACCTTAAAAAAATATATGACTGTAATAATAAAGGTTCAAAAAAGTTTTTTTAAAGAAAGTTGTTAATATAAACTAGTTAAAAGCCATTAAAAGAGGAAAGGGTAAAAGTTAATAAAAATTAGCAGAAGGGAAAAAAAAAATTAAAAAGATTAACTTTGCAAGACTATGGATTCATGGGGAGAAAGCCATGAATTCCATGCTTTGCTTTCTCCTCCTCTGGAATTCCTCTGTTCTCCTTGGTAAGTGAACTTGGTCTTGGCTGGATTTCTTGTTGATCTTCTGGGGGACGGGCCTGTTGTAGTGATTTTCAAGTGTCTCTGCCCCAGGCAGAATTGTACCGCCCTTACCAGGGGCGGGCTAAGTAATCCGCTGTGGTTCACTTTCGGGAGCTTTTGTTCCCTGAACACTTTCCGTAGAGCTCTGGAGGACAGGAATGAAAATAGCGGCCTCCCAATCTCTGGCCCGGAGGAGCCGAGAGCCCGGGACCCCCCACTCTTCAGTGCGCCTTCAGAGAAAAGCGCTTAATCACTCTCGTCTCCCCGGCCTCCAGTTGCGCTTGGAGAAAATCGGGCGCAATCACTCCCGTCTCATTGGCCTCTGGCTGCGCTCCGAGGTCACCCAGCCTGTGACCAAGCATCTCTGTCTCTGGCACACAGCCCCACCTGGAGTCTCTGAACCCCACAGATCCCTGGGCTCTCCTGGGTTGGAGTCTCCCCGGATCTTGTGGGGATCCCATGCACAGAGCACCAGCCTGTGTCACGGATTACGGTTCTAGGTAACCCCGAGTTGAGAGCTCACTCCTCGGCTCTGTCTCCGTAGCCTGCTCTAATACCTGTGAACTCTGTGACACTCAGACACCCCCGGTCCTTCTGTGACCCCGCGGGACCTGAGGCCACGCTGTCCCCGTGAGGTCTTCACCCCGGTTTAGCCTCTGGAGTGATGTCCCTCCGTGGAGCAGACTTTTAAAAGTCCTGGTTTTGTGCTCCGTTGCTCCGGGAGCCGGCCTCTCCCCCCGTGGTCTATCTTCCCATCGCTTTGGATTCACTTCTCCGCTGGTCCTACCTTTCAGAAAGTGGTCGATTTTCTGTTTCTAGAATTGTTGCTCTTTTCTCTTCGATCTCCTTTTAGATTTGTAAGTGTTCGGAATGGTTTGATAAGCTATCTAGCTGATCTCCTGCTGCCTGATGTCGTCTCAGCCTGCTACTTCTCCACCATCTTGACTCCTCCCTCTGAATGCTTTAATTCTGTAGTTATCCTACCTGTCTCTTGGTAGTAGGAAGGCTAACTGTATCTTAACTGTACAATTATTCTATTTAAAAAGAAGAGTGAAGGGGCGCCTGTGTGGCTCAGTGGGTTAAAGCCTCTGCCTTCGGCTCAGGTCATGATCCCAGGGTTCTGGGATCGAGCCCCACATCAGGCTCTCATCTCATTGGGGACCCTGCTTCCTCCTCTCTGCCTGCTTCTCTGCCTACTTGTGATCTGTCAAATAAATAAAATCTTTTAAAAAAGTGAAATAAAAATCATACACATAGACTATATAGTGCATTTACATTTTCAGTGTCTTTTCACACATACACACCACATACTTTGTATGTGCTAGATATAAATTATCCTATACTTCCTGCATGAATTATTCTGTTGCTTTGTCAATCAACAGAATTTGTGATACACACCTGCTGAAATATACCAAGGGAGTTAACGCAATTCAAGAAATACAGCAAGAATACTGATACGTGGAGAGTATGGACTTTAAAACTTGATGTCTATATATTTGAAAAACTAACTTAAAAACTGCATTATCTGTCAAATAGTAGTATAGTTGTAGTATTTAAGAGTGGTAGGAGTCATATAATATTGGGGTCCCTTCACCTAGGTTTAAATTTTGCTCTACCATTGACTATTTTTATGATCTTAGACAAGATTCTAAAACTTTCTCTGCCTCCATTTCCTATATGTGAAATGGGGGTGATACGTACTACACCATTGCTGTGAGGATTAAATGGAGCACTTTTTAGTTAAATGATTAAAATAATGGTTGGCACACAATTCAGCACATGCCAGTCATAGTATTTATTTCCTAGCTAATTTATTTAGTGTTTTCTCAGACAATTTCACTGAAGTGGATGTTTCTGATTAAAGCTCATTCTTTTTTATTTTTATTTGAGAGAGAGAGAGAGAGCATGGTGGGGAGGGGCAGAGGGAGAGGGAGGGAGAGAATCTGAAGCAGA
>RCUC01128884.1:0-12062 GCA_003697995.1 Taxidea taxus jeffersonii | reverse complement strand
TTTTGAAAAAGGAACTTTACAGCAGCTTGGCAGCAAAAGTTTAAAAATTTGCTACTTTCAACAACAATAAAAATGTTTTTAAGTGAGACCATTCAGTAGGGAACAGATATGTAAGTTAGAGAATGTTTTCTGTTTAACTGGACAGAAGCTAAAGAAAGACAGTCTCCCAAACTCTCCCACCTACCCTCCTTGCCTCTTTACTTTAGTTGTTTTGAATCAGTATCTTCCCTTTATGTTCTAGCTTTTGTCTATTAGCTCAGTGTGAATTGTGAACTCTCAGATTCTTTGAAATGGGGGGACACCTAGTCCATAGACGCAGCATATAAGCGAGGTTTAATCTTGAAATTTCCAAGGGTAGGGCTCCATTCTATATTTGAGTGGATCTAATTACCAGTAATTTCTTTCTTGTCTTGAGCTGAAACACGCTTTAATTTTCACCTCAAAATCCCATTTCCATCCTCTGGGATTGTATATATCTTCCACATCAATATTTTTCATTAATGGGTCACAAAATCAATTTTGGGATTACATTCAGCATTATGTTTAATGAAATTAGGATAGGATAGGCTAGAAGAATAGGATAGAATGGAATGAATAGAATAGAATAGAATAGAATAGAATGATAGAAGAATAGTTCATAGTATGGGAGAGAGATAAGTTTTGTTTTTCAAAGTTTTGTTTTAGTTGTTTTTAGATTTATATAAAGGAGTACTAGGTTGTGATATAAAATGTATTACTTACTATGGGTTGCCACTGAAACATTTGAAAAACACCAATTCCGGGGCGCCTGGGTGGCTCAGTGGGTTAAAGCCTCTGCCTTCGGCTCGGGTCATGATTCCAGGGTCCTGGGATCGAGCCCCACATCGGTCTCTCTGCTCCGCGGGGAGCCTGCTTCCTCCTCTTTCTCTGCCTGCCTCTCTGCCTACTTGTGATCTCTGTCTGTCAAATAAGTAAATAAAATCTTAAAAAAAAAAAAAAAAGAAAAAGAAAAACACCAATTCCTTCATAATTTAAGACAGCTGTGTCATAGAGCCCTCTGCCTTTTGTTCTCCACATTCAATATCCCAGTCCTCTTAAATGCCCCTCGTGTATCTTTTTTTCAAGTTCTTTCCCTACTTGGGTCTCTGTCTTCTGACTATGCTCTGTCTCAAGGGTTCCTATTGAAATGGAATGCACAGAACTTCCCAGCCATTGCAGGACTGGGAGGCAGAGGGACAATACAGCTGGGGGCAAGAAGCCAGGTAGGAATTCTCCCTGCTTCAGTGTTTCTCTGCTACAGAAGTGGATCACTGAGGTCGTTGACTCTGTCATCACCAGAAAGCTTCCAGGGAGGTATTTATGGGAGTCGTGGATTCAAAAATACATAATGCTCAGCTGGTCTTCCAGGCCAAGGGATAGAGGGGTAATACCACCATCCTGCACCTTGCAGGCCCACTCACGCCATGATCTTGCTGAATCTATGAGCTAAAAGTCACCTCATTTTACAATGAGAAACCTGAGGCTCAGAGAGGCAGGTAAAAACTCCTTGATGTATTTTTGGACTGGTCATAAAGCTTGTAATGAGTGTTTGTCAGACAACCTACAGTGTGACACAGGTGACAGTCGTGGTAGCTCTCCCTTTAATGGCATCGCACCGTTATCAAGACAGTCTTCTGTCCCTTATCCTGACCATCCAGTGATACATGCATGGCAGATTATAGCTTTCCCATCTTTCAGATGAGAACACGGGCCCAGGGAGATTGAATTACTTACCCAAAACCACACAGCTGGAGGGTAGTATAGCTAACTCTAACTTCAATCCCACACTAAATCCAAAGCTGTTTTCAGGGGCCCCTCCGCCTAATGCAGACAATCTTACCCAGACCCACAGAAGCAAACCACTCTTTATCTTTCCTGGCCCATAAATTTACACAGGGAGAGAGTCTAGGGTACAAATGCCCCATCCAGCTGTCCTGTCACGACTGCGATGACATTAGCCTTTGTGACTCTAGCCTAAGATGGATTCTTCCTGCAAATGGCCATCAACTTTGAGCCAAGTTATAAACATTATTCACATCAACCTTAGACAGGAGCTGAGTCTGTGGTCAGGGTGCCAGAGAATATATGAGAAAAAATCAGGCGGCCTTAATCTCTGCAGCATGTGGAAGGAAATAAAGACCACCTTGACTGATGGTTGGCTTGATATACCTGGAGAGGATTAAGTCTGACTGTGACAGAAACGGCTGGGGAGCCAAAGTGAAGACGACTCGGTGAGGTATGGCCCTTTGAAGTTTAAACTTCTAATCTCTAAGGACCAGAGTGACTTCGTAAGGAATTCAAGAAGAACGCAATTCACTCAACATATAATAGGATCCTGAAATCTTAAGAATGTTTTCTTGTGGCCAGAAAAAGGCAAGAAGCGTACTGGTACCCACCGTGGGGTGACTGAAGTCTCAGGCAGCCGTGTTTCTCTGATAAGTCAGCACAGCAGAGGTTTTACAAGACTGATGACATTTGTAGGTGTTGACACGTACCCAAATTCGTCCTCAAACCGGAGAGCTTACTAGATAGACTCGAGCAACTTAAACACATCCATGCGCTCACCCCCACACAGCAGACTGGCAGAGTCGAGCACAGAAATAAATGGAGTCTCAACTCTGGGGTTTAACCTTAGATACCATCATTGGATTTTTGAGGGTGATTCTCTCAAGCAGCCCCCCGCCCCCACTGTCTTTCTTTCCTGGAGGGGTTCGCCTTTTGATAATAAGTTCTACTTGCATTTGCAAAACATAAAGAAGTGAACTTCCAGATGGACCTCTCAAAGTGCAATCCAAACATGAAGGAAACAAGAAATCCAAAAGTCAAAGGCGAGTGGGAGGTTTTCTTCTCCCCCAAATCTCTGGGGAGTCCAATTCATTCAACATGCTCACATTCTGGTTTCATTTCCATTTTCTATAATAGGAGATGAAGTTGTAATATGTCAATGTTGATGTATCAGAGAGATGATGAATTCCAGGCTAAAACACAGCGACATCTGCTTGGAAACGAGATGGAAGAAATTAAGATGCTTACCATGATTATTTTCCTCCCGAGCAAATTTATAGTATCTCTGGTCTCAAGGGCAGAAATTCCAGACAGATTAGCTTTTCATCTCCTAGGTAACTCTCTGAACTGCATAGCTATAGAAATTCATTGCTTTAACACTGGGTGTCCTTATTAGGGAAATATCTTAAATTCTGTGCCAACAAAGAAACTCATTGACTACTAAGCAATAGTCATGAAAATATTTATGACATGGATTACAAACAGGTGCTCCAAATAGAACAAAAGCTGGGGTTATTCACCACTTGGACTAACTGGGGGGAAAATTATTTACACCTAGTACAGTACGTTTCATGCTTTCAGTAAATATTTTTTCTGGGTTGTGTGCCCTCATTTCTAGGAATGGTAAATTTGCTCAAGTACCAGAGGGAATTGGCAAATAAGCCATAGGAATAAAAAGTACTAGAGCTCTAGGACTGCCTATATTATACTTATTCATAAATTATCTGAAAAGATGTATCCAATCCCTACTATGTGCACTACGTGCCTGGTTTTGGCATGGGGATGCAAAGACAAATACAACATGACCCCTGCCTGGTTCAAAATTTGCTTATTTATAAATGTCTTAGGAAGCTGTGTGGGCATAAGCATGTCCACTTCACAGATGGGGAAGCTGAAGCTAGATGAGGTCACACTCCAGGAAGTGCCAAAGTCCCGAATGGCACCCCAACTTTCTGTTTTCAAATCCAATGTCTTGCCTACTCCCTCATATACTGTCATGATAGAGATGAGACCCAAAGGGGCTTGGGGTGACCCAAGGGCAACCACTCATGGTGTCTAAGGACATTAAAGGGGCTTTTGACCCATTATTAACATTGCAATGCATTTCATTTCCATTTCTCATCCAGATGTTTAGCACCATGTAGACCCAGCTGTGGTCTCGATCAGGACTAAGTGATACTTTGCAGGAATGTCTGAAATGCTCACTGAAAACTCTTCTCTTCCAATTGTATTTTGAAGTGATCCAATGTGGGGAAAGGGTTTGGGCCTTTTTGAAGCAGCTTCTCTCAGAACTTTAGCAACAGGAGTTGTAAAATGTTCCCAAAAATATTGCCTGGCATGAAAACCTCTTTCAATGCAAATGAGCCATTGATAAAAAGGAATTTGTTAAGAGAGACGGGAGTTGGGGGTGAAGCTCATTAGCCACTTGGTTGCCAAGGAGGAGAAGCTGCCAGAAAAGCCCCAGTTGGACTGGGGAGGAATGTCTGGGGGGTCGGGGGTAGGGTGGGGCATGCACCAAGCACACAGGGTCATTTGCAGTCAATAAGACACAAAGAGGACATTTTTCCACCCATCTGAGTCCTATTGATTTGATTTTTTAAATATTGGCAGAATTAATATGTGATGAAAATAACCATGATAAAATGGAAACAACATCATAAAATGAAAATGATTTTATGTTCGGAAAGCCTGGATTTGAGGATTCCCTCACCTATTCATTGTGTGACCTTGGGCAAGTCCCTGAACTTCTCTGAACTTCCATTCCCCTCTCCAAAATGAAGATAATAATTCCTACCTCACACGATGAATATGGCAGATCTGACAGTGCTTATTAAATTGTAAAACAGTTTATGAGTCCAAGTTTCCCTTTTCTATTTACACAAAAATTCAGATCCAAATACAGGGTTGAACGTCTCACTGTGCTCAAATATTATTCATCACTAATTCAGTCTAACTTTCAGCGGCCCCAGCCTCGGTCATACTCTGCGTCTCCCGTAAGAATGAACATTCTGAGGCCTTCTGTGAGCATCCCTCCCCCCAACCGAGGCTAGAGTTCTATGATCTCAGACCTGAGAGAGTTTGCAGCATCCCTGACTTGGGAAAGCAAGGCCTTCTACTGGTCTTCTAAGCACTCTTATATGCAAAAGGCTACACAGCAACTAATCCACATGTCTGACTACTATCTCAAGCTTGATCCGTGACCTCACCTGCCTGTTCGGCACCACTTCTTATTTCAGTAAACAGCAACTCCATTCACCCCATAGCTCAGATCAAGAGTGGGGGTTGTCATCAACTCTTCTATTGCATTCACTCTCTGTCAGTATCCAATGCAGCTCCCAGTCCTGTCACCCTGCCTCCAAGGGTATCATGCACACACCACACCTTACCTTCCCCACCAAGGCCATGCTACTCCAATCCCAAACATTTCTTGTCTGGAATACTGCCAAAGAGTCTTCACCCTTCTTGCTTTTCCTACTCTTACCCTTTTATAGTCTCTTCTTACTATAGCAACCAGAGCGGCCCTTTAAAGGTATGTTGGGCCAATCACAAAGACCTCCAGTAGTTTTCTGTCTCGCTCAGAACGAAGGCCAATATCTTTGCCATGACTTACACAGTGCTGTCTGAGCTTCAGATTCATTTCCTTCTAGCTCCTCACTTTGCTCCAGCCACTCTGGTGCTCTCACCCAACACGTTCCCCTTGCCCGGAGAAATTTGTGCTTGTCATTCTCCTTGCCTGGATCATTTTCACCCCAGATATCTACTTGCTACATTTTTTCACTTTCTCCAGGATTCTGCACAAATATCACTTCCTTGCAGATGCCTTTTCTGATCTCCTCTGCTACTTATTTTTCTTCTTAGCACTGATTTTTATATTATATTATATTATATTATATTATATTCTTGTTTATTTTCTATCTCCCCACTGGAATATAAGCCCCATGAACACACTCATTGGTCTTTTCCATTTATTACCATAGCCCCAGCATTTTGATTACACTGGTACATTGTAGATGTTTTAAGAGGCTGTGTGACGCATCTTTGAGCCCATCAGAAGATCAGAGTTGCCGCTCAGTGGGGGCATGCTCAATCCAGTTTGGTGAATGGTAATATCAAGAATGGAGAGAGGACCATGTGTCAACCAAGGTGTTCTGCCTGAAGTGGAGGAATAAGGAGGTGACTATGATATTCAAAGATCCCAGCAGATTGGTACATAGCCAGGATCGAAGTGCCTGGACCTCCAGCATTCATGGGGCCTGAAAGGAACCTTGCTGGGATGACAAAGGGGCCTTGAACTCAGAGGTATATTCCCCAAGCCCAGCTCTCTTGGATCTGATTTCATCAAGGAGCTGCATGATTGACTATGGTCTCCCTTAAATAGCATAAGCCCAAGAAGGTGGGCCTTGCCCTAAGTAATGACCAGAGACCAAGGAGAAACTTCTACTTCCATCTCTTGCTTTCCTGATGTACTTTTAATCTATCGCACACTGAAGACCTACTCCATCTATCATTTACTGAGGGCATACTCCTGCTAGGCCTTGTGCTAAACAATGAGCATGTGTTCTATCATTCATATTATTTAAGAAATGAGATAGTATCCTGATTTTACAGGTGAGAAAACTGAAGCTCACAGGGACTCAGTAACTTGCCCAGCATTACATGGATAGAAAACCCAAACACTGAGATGTGAACTGAAGGGGTTCAGAGCACACTCCAAAACAGTCCACTTTGACATCTTAATTATCTTGAGCTGAAGGCACCAGAGAAAGAGCAGATGTGCAAGGGGCTCTCTGACTTCCTCCTCCCAACCAAAAAACAGGTTACAAAATTTCCCATGGGAAAGGTGACCTCCCTGCACCAGGAAGAGAACATTCTGGTCACCAGGGGAGCTGACATCCAAATGGATCTCTACAAACAAACCTACTAACATAATCCACATCTTCCATGAGTCCCCCACACGTCGCTTAATCCCTGTCCCACAGCTCAGGGCCCTAGAAGCTTAAATCCCTTTTCTGTTGTCCTGTCGCTTTTCCAGACATTGATAATTCTTCATTAAAAGAGGACCAAAGCACTTCTTAGGGGTTTCATTTTTCTTAGGAAGGCTCCTGTGTACGTGTAAAAGTATTAAGTAAAATGCATATGCTTTCCTCCTATTCATGTGGCGGATGGCAGTTTGACTCTCAGATGCAGCCAGAGAACCTAAGGAGGAAATGCAAAAGCGTTTCCTCTCCTATAGAACCTTCCTTTAAACAATATGTCCCCACCCCAGCGTCACTGAATCAAATGTCCCTGCAGCGTCCTCCAGAGGTAGGTGGCTTGCACCTCTGAGTTGGTTCCTACAGTGAGAATGGATACGGTAGAATCTCTAGAGCTGATAAGCAGAGACATTGAATCTGGATCACAATGACCATTCGGAGGGCTGCTGCATCTGACCCCAGGGAGGCCAGGAGAGAGGCCGCCTCTTCTCAGGCCCTGGGTGGGTCTCCCAAAAGGGGACTCTGGCCCTACTGGCCCAGCCTGAGCTGGTATCATGGGACTCACCCACAGAAAATGTGAACTTCAACTTGTTTAATGATTGTGAAACTCTTTGGGTTTCAGTTCCTAGGGACCACCTCTTTCTCTAATTCTCTTGAACTCTCTCTACCGGTCACCAGAAAAAATGTCCTTCAAAGCCCCTGTCCTTGGACTGGGGACAACATCCCGACCCCGGAGGCTTACCAGGTCTTCTGAGGTTGGTAGAGGAAATGGACTGGTGTTTTTGTCCACACCTCTAAGGAGGACGTCTTCAAGCAGGCACCCCTGAGCCGTGATAAAGGCACTTGTCTCCTATCTTGTGAGAGGCTAGGAGCGGTTGCTTGTGCGGCTTATAAATCCTAGCGCATCCTGAAGTGAATTGTCATTACCGAAGACAGAGTAAGTGAAAATCCTCAGCGAGACATTCAGATCTCATACAAGTATCAGTTGTTATGATCCCCCAAACTCTCTCACTGTGCTCTGCACAGGCACTACCAATAACCGAAGTTATTCTCTCCAGAGCATGCTGAGAGAGAAAGCTATTTTGCTGAAGATTGTGTCTTTGACATTCACGCTCCAACAAGGATCGTCTCTTCTGGGCCTAATTTGACTTCTTTATGTGCCAAGAGGAAACTTCCCTTCTGAAGGGCAGGCACACAGATATCTGAAGAGGCCTTTAGGAGGCACTTTATAATTTCCTAGAATGTTTGGAGAATAATGTGTATTGATTAACTGTCTCTTTCAAAATGCTTAAAGTTCTCCTATCCTTTCCTTTTTCAAAGGGAATTAACAGTAAAGAAAGAAAAAGAGAATATACCTGTTCACTCGCCCATGTTTTCTAACTACACAGGGTGTGGCCTAAAATCCCGTGAAATAGAATGGAGTGCACGCAAGGGCCTCCAAAGCCAAGCGGCTTATTCCTGATAAATTTTGGAATCGGAGACATGGCCCCGGCCATGGCAGAGACTCCTGGAGACTGTGCCCGAATCTGGCTCTGCCACTCGGCTGGCTGGCATGACAGCACAGAGAACCGTGAGTCCGGGGTTACCAAGGGTATGTGACCTTCAGCTGCCCAGCGCAGAGGGAAGTGGAGAGCTGACCTTGCTGCAGACTCGGCTGTGTTATTTAATATGCAAAGCAAGCAACACTCCAGGGCCAGTATTCCAATAGAGAATTCTGCAACCGATCAAGGACTTGGCACACACAAGAGAAAATATTAAAGGTATGATCAGTAATGTCACATAATAGCAAAACTAGCATGTCTGAGGGCTTGGGGGTTTTTTTGTTTTTGTTTTTGTTTTTGTTTTTAAATCACAGTGCCCTAAATGCAGGGTTTCTGAATTTTGTTTCTTCTGCGGTGGCTTCAGGGGATTGCCATTTTGGCATACCAATAACCCATGGCACAGGGCGGGAAGCTTTGCTTCTGCAAAGAGCACTGGATCCGGAGGCTGCCCTGGGCTGCTTTCCTGTTTCTGGCTACTGGCTGGGGAGCCCTCTCAGACTACCTCATTTTCTGAGTCCTGTTGCTACATCTATAAAGTTCAAAATCTGGAAATTCAAAGGATCAACCTTAGGAAGTAGGCATGATCATCCCTATGTCACAACAGAGGAGACAGTGGCCATGAATTGGTAAGGAAAAGAACGGAAACAAAGAGATTTTTCAAATGATGCTTCTGGTGCTCGTCTACACCATGATTTCCTGAGGCGGCCTCGACTGAGAAGGAAAGGGAGCAATGCGGAGTAGACCTCACATCTGTGAGAAGTTCAAGTCCAGGCAGGGTCCACTCTAAAATACAAGGGTACCCACCACCACCACCACCCTTACCACTGGGCTACACCCGCAGGGCTCCTAAGGTGAGGGAAGGGCCAGGTCCTGGGCCTCTGGCCTCTGAGGAACTCTGTAAGCAGATGTGCCTCACAAGTGGAAACAAAGGCCACTCAAGGGACTGGATGATTCTGGAGCCTTCACTTTTACAGTAAACGCATTGTACATTTAATGCACTGTGCATTAATTAATACATAGTGCATTTAAAGTTGCACAAACCATAAGTAAGAGACTCTCAATCAGGAAACAAACTGAAGGTTGCAGGAGGGGACTTGGGTGGGGGGAATGGGGTAGCCAGGTGATGGGCATTAAGGAGGGCACGTGATGTAATGAGCACTGAGTGTCAGAGAAGACTGATGAATCACTGGACTCTACCTCCAAAACTGGCAATACATTATATGCTAATTAATTGAATTTGAATTAAAAAATAAATAAAATAGAAAAAAATAAACAGTAAAAAAAAAGTTGCACATTAAGCTTCCTCCACTCAGCCCAGCTTTGAGGGCAAAGAATAACAACAATAACACTAAAACCTCACCCCCCCCAAAAAAAACCCAGCTCCTGAAACCATTTCTTTTTTGCTTTTTTTAAAGTGCCCTTTGAGGAAGTTAAGAGTTACAACAAAGGAAGTAAAACAGAACCTTTACTTTGGGCTTCTTTCCACCTTTCCCAGAACCCTTGGGTCCAAATTCAGCACCCGTGCCAGCCCTGCCTCCTTTCCTCTGGCAGATCTCCGCTGCAATGTCACCTCCTCAGGGAAGCCTTCCCTCTTTTCCCCCGTGTTTCCTCCCCACCTCTCTGCCCTTCCCACCTGGAACCTCCCCTCTGCAGGTCTCTCATGCTTCTGCTGGCTTGCTCCATTATACTCTGGAACTTACTGGTTAAATGCCTGTCTTGCCTAGAGACTCTGAGCTCCATGAGGACAGTGACCCTGTCTGTTTTGGTTACCGCTGAGCCTTTAGAGCCTACGGCAGTGCCTGGCACAAGGTAGTAGGTACTGGAAATATGTGTTGGCCAAACCATACCCTAGTCATGCCCCCACCCCCCTGCCATGAGCTATTCACAGAGCACGCACAGGGTGTGCTATTGTGTTGGGTGACGTGGAGTCCAGGCTGTCACCTCCACTCCCAGAGCGAGCCGACACTGATCTAAGAGGCAGTGCCAGTGTTGTGTCTTAGAAATGATACTGTTAACAGGACGCTCTGCTTTAAACCTCAGCTTTCCCATCTGCAAAATAGGAATACAAATACCTAATTCACCTAACTTACAGAGTTGTTGTGAAGATCGCACATGAAAAATGGATGAGGGAGGTTTATATATCATGCAGCATCTTACCGTGAATATCCAATTTTTGTAAGGGGTATGAGAGGTAGGCAACTTTCCTCAAGCCCTACAGAAAGGCTCTTCTGTGACTCCCTTTATCCCTTCTTCCTCTGCAAGCTCCTCTTGGGCCTGTGGTCCCAAAGTCCTCAGAGCCTAACCCTTCATTTTACAAACTGCGGCCCAGACAAGGGAGAGGTTATGTCCAAAGCACACATGAATTAAGAGGCAGAGTCGGGACTGGAACCTGGGAATCTGGTATGCTTTCCACCCATCCGTCTTGTGCTGCCTCCCTTCTATGTCTCCTTGAGTCAACTGCCACACCCCTAGCTGGCTCCTTCTACTGCTGGGGTACCCATTCTCTACCCACACCACACAGAATACTGACTGAAGAAGGTGCCAATGCAAGTGTTTGTTAAATCTGACTTTAGTTGCATGTACACTTGGTAGAGGTCCAGAAATATTTTTGCATAGGCTAGCCTGACCCTCAAGACTTCTCCAATTTTCCATTCATTGGTTATTTTAATGAAGTACCATATCAGCATCTCCTCTAAAAATACATTTTTCCCCTATAGAAGAGAATTTTCGGTTCTTTGTTGCCTGATCACTGCATGCCCAGGGAGAGAAGAGTCTAGCAGATCAAAGTTCAAGTCTGTGGACCTGAGGTGGGGCAGGGAAACAGGGGTCGTGAAGGAGGTAGAGCAAACAGTGCAACCCACTCACTGTACTTTCTCTAGCAGTACATGCTAAGCCTTTAGCCTGTGGGATCTAAATTAGTTCTCACGACAGTCTTACTAAGGTGGTAGACTCTGTTAAATAATGTCCCTTCCCCCCAAATTCACGTCCACCTGCAACCTCAGAATGGGGCCTTATTTGGAAACTGGATCTTTGTAGATGTCATTAGTTAAGATGGGGACCTACTGGATTGGGGATGGCCCTGATCCAATGACTGCTATCATTGTAAGAAGAGAAAACTGAGACAGAGTCACTCAGAGAGGGCACCTATGACCAGGCAGAGGCTGGACTCATGCATCTATAAGCCAAGGAACAAACACTGGAAGCTAGAAAGAAGCAAGGAAAGACTCCTCCCTAAGCCTCTGGAGAGAATCTGGGTCTGCAGACAGATTTTGGATTTCTAGCCCCCAGAAGTGTGAGACAATAAATTGCTGCTGTTTAAGCCATCCAGTTTGTGGTACTTTCTTAGAGCAGCTCTGGAAAACAAATATGCAGGAGGTATTAAAATTCCCACAGCCTAGATAGAGTTAGAAGGTGTTTTAATTCCAGCATCTTCGATCTTGACAACAACCCAAGGATGATGGGGAATCCTGTGATTCGTCTCCATGTCATGGGTGACACCACTGAAGCCAGGCAGATCAAGCAAAATGCCAATGTCACATGAAAGCAGGCTTTTAAGTTGAGATTCAAATCCTTACCCACCTTTAGTCAGGCCCAGAGGGACAGTCCCAAAGAACACAACCCCCTTCCCATTGCCGACCTGTTGCCCCCTCCTGCTGACTAAAAGAGCAGGCCAGATGTCTTCACCAGCATCATCACCTCAGCCGGGCCTATTTTTGGGTGTCTGATCAGCCCTTCTCAGATTGAA
>RCUC01128883.1:0-34052 GCA_003697995.1 Taxidea taxus jeffersonii | reverse complement strand
AGTACAAGGCAGCACAGATGGGGCTCTGAAGCGGTGGATATACACCCAGAGTTGGGAAATAAATCTTACTCAGCTTTTCACATAATGCAAGAGCTAGCTACTATTTTTAGCTGCCGAGTACACCAGTCAGATTACTGGCCAAATCCCATCATACCTTCTTCTAGTGGCAAAGCTTCTGTCTCTAGGCATGTGGCTAAAACCAGGTCAGTCAGAATATTTCTCTCTCTGGTGAGGTAAGTCATATGATCCGAGTCACAGTATTACACCAGGATTGTTCTAGATGTCTCATAGCACAGAAAGCCTTACCTTTGAATACTAGAGTTAGAAGTTTGTGAGAACATGTGCCAGGGGTCCTTTTTCTTGTCTTGTGGAGAATGTCTGTTTGCAGTAGGAGATAATGAAACCACTGGAGAAATAGCAGAGTTAGAGATGCAAAGAGAGAGAGAGACATAGAGACAGAGAGAGAGATCAGGAAGCAGTGAATGCTGTTTCCAGGTCTGAGGTTCTAAAAGCTGACATTCCTTGGTGTTAGCTGATGAAAGATTCTGGGCAGAGGAGGCTGTATCACATTTCACCATCTGGAGCTGAAAGCAGCACTGTTCCTGCCCAGGGCTCAGAATGTGTCTTATATAAACAGTTCCTTCAACCTCTGGCCCCAGGTCGTTCTCTTCTACCAATAGTGTCCTCAGCTCACATCTCTTAAGAAAAGCAACCCTTTTCAGGTATAAAGGAGTCTTAATCTCAGGGGAGACAGTTACTCAAAGGAACCAAATCTGGAAATTCAACTCTTGTCCACAAGTGAATAATCTTTTACATAATTAAACAAACTCTTCTTCTTCTTTTAACTATAGTCTTTGCTGCATATTTAAATAACAAAAAATTCAAGAGGTTTAATCAGAACAAAGGGGCTGTTTATCCCAAATATGTTATCTTATTTCTGTGAAACAAAAAACTATTCACAGCTTTGAAATGGCAGTTTTTTTAGCTCCTAGTCTTCTTCTAAACCAAGGTGTCAAGATTCTGTCAGAGTTCTAGCTCAAGTTGCCCTGTGCCTTTCTTTTTCCTGGCAATCTGTCCAAGAAACTTTTCACAGCTTATGACCTACAAGTTGGAATTCAGCCCATAGGGATGGATAGTAGTGCAGGTGACTTTATTTTCCATTTTGCTTCAGATATCACTTTAATGTTCTTGTGCACATTATATTTATACATCTGGGTAGGGCTGTTCTGTGAATAGTTAGAAATGTAGGACTGAAATAAAGTGAAATGCCAAGGGAAGGAAATATAAATTTAGGAGAAACTACAGTGGAGGTACTTCGTTGAATTACTGTGTCATGTAGTGGGATCAGAGTGCTGTGGCATATTCTTGGGGGCCGGAAAGGAAGCCTTCAAAAGAGACCAGGTTAAAGTATAATGTAGTTTAGAACATAATGCAGTCCTCATAGCTCTATTTGGGTGTGATGCCTCTTTACCTTGTTGCCAAATAGCTGCAGTCTTGATCAGTTCCTTTCAGCTTAAATTTTCACACTAGCCCACTCTGCAGTCTTGAAGGCTTTTCACTTGACTAGGTTCCTGACTGGGGCCCTACTCCTCTTTCTGATTTTGGTGTTCATATTAATAGCATCTTTCCCCTCTCCTTTTTTTTTAAAAAATTAAATTCAAATTAACATACAGTGTATTAATAGTTTCAGAGGTAGAGTTTAGTGATTCATGAGTTGCATAGAACACCCAGTGCTCATTACATCATGTGCCCTCCTTCATGCCCATCACACAGTTACCCCATCCCCTCACCCACTTCCCCTCCAGTAACCCTGTTTTCTTCTTATAGTTCAGTCTCTTATCCTTTGTCTCCCTCTCTGATTTTGTCTTATTTTATTTTTCCCTTCCTTCCCCTATGATCCTCTGTGTTCTTAAGTTCTACACATGGGTGAAATCATATGATAGTTGTCTTTCTCTGATTGACTAGTTTCACTTAGCATAATACCCTCTAGTTCCATCCACATCACTGCAAATGGTAAGATTTAATTTTTTAAAAAGATTTTATTTATTTACTTATTTGACAGAGACACAGAAAGTGCACAAGCAGGCAGAGTGGCAGGCAGAGAGAGAAGCAGGCTCCCTGCCAAGCAAGGAGCCTGATGAGGGACTCGATTCCAGGACCCTGGGATCATGACCTGAGCCGAAGGCAGTGGCTTAACTGACTGAGCCACTCAGGCGACTCAAGATTTCATTTTTGGTGGCTGAGTAATATTCCAGTGTGTGTGTGTGTGTGTGTGTGTGTGTGTGTGTGTGTGTGTGTGTGACATCTTCTCTATTCATTATTAATAACATCAGAAGAGGGGTGCTTGGGTGGCTCAGTGGGCTAAGGCCTCTGCCTTTGGCTCAGGTCATGATCCCAGGGTCCTGGAATCGAGCCCTGCATCGGGTTCTCTGTTCAGCAGGGAGCCTGCTTCCTCCTCTCTCTCTACCTGCCTCTCTGCCTACTTGTGATCTCTGCCTGCCAAATAAGTAAATTAAAAAAATCTTTAAAAAAAATCAGAAGAATTTTCACCTCTATATGTTTTGAGATATGACACAAGACAGATTTGGTATTGTTTTCATTCTTATGAAGAAAAGGGAGGAGCATTTAATAGAAAGATCCACAGTAACCACAGGTGGGATTGTGTTAGAAAATCTGAGCTGCAACAAGGGTCAGATTTCAACTGGAGAGTGAGAATAACTGTGTTGGTCTCATTCTTCCTTCAGCATCACTCTGACATTCAACAAGAGGCTAGAAGCAGACATTGGGGAAGATTCACGGTTGAGTGAGAAACCATAGGTCCACTGCATGATTATGAAAATCTATGGTATTGAACTTCTGATAGGGATGGCTATATTAAATATTGTCATCTTAGAAACTTGGTGTGTCAGATATTATAGATTGATTGGCTCACATAACACCCATTCCACCCACCTCCCTGTCTTTTTCTTGTCTGACTCTATTACAGCAGCTGCAAAACCTAAAAACTCAAAATTCCCCAGCCTCTATCAACACTAAAGTGGCCATATGACTTGGCTCTGGCCAGTGAAGTATAAGAAGATGTGATCTGGTATCACTACTTGTCCTCTTTTTTTCTTTCTTTCTTTCTTTCTTTTTTTTTTTTGGTCTGCTTTGTGATTTGAAGACTGGAGGCACTGATACCATTTGGTACTGTGAGGCAACAAGTAAGAGGACAAATGATAGCATGGTAAGGTTGGTAGACCAAGAAGGTAGAAAGAGACTCAGTGTCCAATGGCTTTGATGAACCATAGTATGAGCGTGGAACTGCCTTCCCCAGCACTTGTGTCAATAAGACAGTAAACCATTCCTTTAAGCCTGTGCTTCCCAATCTTTTCCATGTCTTGACACACAAGGAAATGATAATATCTACATGCTACATGAAGGTAGATGGACAAGAACAGGAAAAAATCTTTCACATCTTTAGTACCCACTCCAAAGATTAAATGACCACTATTTCAGCTTCCTTTTAAACATTGACAGCTCTCAAAGAAATCTGATTCAAGCCACTTTTAGTTGTACTTTCTGTTCCCTAAAGCTGAACATGTCCCTGACACACTAGACTTTGAAGACAGTCTTGGGAAGCAAGGAGGGCCTTTTCATGATGAAGGTAAAAAGCAAGTTATCCTCTATAATGTGAAAATAGAAATGTGACATGCAAAAAATGAATTCTATTATAATAGAGGCATTTCTGATTTAAGGAATCTGAGGGTCCTCAGATTTTTGTGGTGAGAATATCAAAGTAAAGTTTCTGTAAGTTCCTGGCTGATGGAATGGAGATGGGAGGTGTAAAGAGTCAAGGAAAAAGTGAAGTATGTATGGACTAAAGGAACTGAGTTGTTATTACCTTAGAATGTAGAGGAGATTGGTATAGAGAGGAAGGTTGACTGTTCTAGGCTGAAGATGTTGAAGAAGGAAGAGGTCTCTGCTGGATGAGAGCTGTGATGCTCTGTAGTAGGGGAAGGGGATTTAGTCTGAGGATGTACATTTCAAGTGATGAGACTGGAAGGGAATTGCTTACTCTATTGCTTAGAAGTAGGATTGGGAATCTAGGAGAATATGTTTTCTCAGCCTCGCTCTTCCCCCTGCACCTCCCCTCTTGACTATCCTGCTTTTCTTCTAGGCACTTTAGTTCAGATTGCAGCACTACAATAAAATTTATAGATGAGATTTTTTTCCCAGACTCCTTTCCTGATGACAAAGGTTTTTTCCTTGACCAACCTCAGGTTCTCTTGAGGCCTTTTTCAACTCGGCCTGACTTTAGGACTTCAGTGACTCTCTCAGCATTGTCCAATTTTAGGGAGAACCTTGATAAGTCAGAATCGATAACCTAGAATCGTCTGTCTTCCATATTTGATCATCCTCGGTATCTAAAGTGTCCCACATCTGCCACCATCCCCCCCAGGTGATATCTGATCATCCTGGCCTGGCTTCACCAAGAATCCTATAAGGTCGGTTTAGCCAGAATCCCATCCTACTACTCCCTCTTACACCCAATTTTCCTCTTAGTAATGAGACCCACCCTCCTGCTTAGTTATAAATTATCAGTTGCTGCAAGACCCATTGCATTTTCCCTATGCCACTGCGATGGTCCACTTTGAATAAGGTCTGCCTTACTATCTTAAACAAGTGTCATGAATAATTTTTTTCTTTAACAATTTGAATAATATTTTTTCTCTAACATTGATTAGTAGTTAACAACAACTAAATACCAATAATATCAATAGATAATATAGGTATTACAGATAATACATTGTTGAACACATATGAGATTTATGACAGTATTTAAAATGCTATACAAATATAAAATCATTTAATTCTCATAAAAACTCTGAACTTTGTCTTTAGGTATCATTGAGCATGATGACTTGTGTAAAAGACAAAGTGCGCAGGACAATTCAAGAGATTATCACATATGCATGATTCTACTAGAGAGAAAATGTACTAATGAGGAATGTCTCAAAGGAAAAGGAGGGACCTGGGTTTTACAGATGCAGATAAACAAGTAAGTCATCTGCAATATGGGGGATATGAGGAAGAATGAAGACATCCAGGATGATGTGAGGCCAGGGTATGCTTTGAAGATAGTCATTTTCAGGAACAAAAATGGGAACAAAGATTTCTTTATCCATTGCTGCTCAAAACACAGGCTCAGGTAAAAATTCAACACTATCAAGTGAGGGAAGAATGAGAGAAGAATGTGAATGTAGCAAATAATTTAATGACAACTTTTAAACTCTATGTCCCTAATTCAAACTCTTTGACATGAATTAAAGGCAAAGCCTGTTATTCTACATGTTATCTAAAATTATCTACTATTAAGTTTATGGGTAATGGAAAACTTAGTATCATCTTCAGTGCTACATTTTAAGAAAAGCCAATATATGATAGATAATTGGGGGTGTTTATTTATGATGCAAAATGATTATTTGAAGTTTTAATAAACTTCCCAATGATCTATTTTTGGGAATAGTGATAACAGTGAGAGGTCACCCAAGAACTTAGCAATAAGAACAGTAAGAATGCCTCCTGGGAAAACTACTCTTATGGTATTTTTCAAAAAAATAGGAATAGTGTCTGTTTAGGTCATAGGTTATTCCCAGAACATCAAAAAGTGCTTGGCATAGAATAAATATTCAAATATTTGCTTAAATTAGTGACTTTGTGGTAATAAATCTGGAGACTGTATCAAACTATAGGACTAAAGAGTTTGGCATGCTTCCAATTCTAATAAAAATAACTTAGGTGTAGGGCATCTGGGTGGCTCAGTTGGTTAAGTGTCTGCCTTCAGGTCATGTCATGATCTTGAGGTCTTGGGATCGAGCCCCATGTTTGGCTCCCTGTTCAGCAGGGAGTCTGCTTCTCCCTCTTGCTCTTCTCCTCACCCCCTTTCTGGTGCTTCTCCTTCTCTCTCTCAAGTAATAAAAATCTTTAAAAAATAACCTAGGTGCAATCTTGAGAAGCAAGTCTGGAATGTGATTAAAGTTTAATAAGTAAAACCCTAAGCAGTGGTATTATACCTTATTTAGAGAGATGATGTAAATGAAGATGCTCAGAACATGCCTTCCCAAAATACACTGACTTGGCATGTTAACTATTTTGAGGTAAAGATACTTGAAAAACAATAGGTGCAAGTGGCATTATGACCTCCACTTTTCTCTTTGAAAACAGGAGAGAAAAATCCCATACAAAGATGCCCTTTCCTGCACCTGGAGGAAAAGAATTCTTCCCACCAGAGATGGGGTTCAAAGCTGAGAAGAATCTGTACAAACAAATCTTGTTAAAAGAACCCTAATCTTCCTTTAGTTTCCCCATATATTTTAGATACTTTTCCACATTATTACACTTTGTTTAACCTAGTATGTAAACACTTAAGCCTAACAGCTTTTAGGGTTTTAATTTTCCAGTGAAGGCTAACTACCATGTACATATGAAAATTAAATTTGTATGCTTTTCTTTTGTTAGTTTGACTTCTCTCAATTTATGTCAGGTCTCATTGGAGACCCTAAAAGGATAGAGAAAAAGTTTTGCCTGCCCTACACAGAGAGATAAGTTCTTTTTGGAGTACAGAATTTGGAATCCCAAAATGAAAGGGCACTAATATCTATAGGAAGTACTCTCCAGGCAGAGAATGCTCCTACTGATGAAAATCACTGAGGAGGTAAGAGCTCTAAGTTTTTAAACCTGATTTCCTTTAACTATTTGAATTATACATCTCAGGTCCCCATTCTAATTCCATGCTTATGAGGCAAACATAGTAATTCTAACTCGGTTTCCTGTGGCTTTCAGAGGAACAAATCTCAGAGTAAGTTTTTTATTATTGTACTATCCATGGAAAATTGAACTGCAACTGAATATTTAACAATTTCTTTACAGATACTGTACATCATTAGCTATTCCACCTTGGAAACTGAGAAGCTGAGAAACACAGACAATAATATGGTTAGAATTATATTTTATTTATTTATTTATTATTTAAGTTTGATGTATATCTTTTTTTTTTTCAGATTTTATTTATTTATTTGACAGAGAGAGATCACAAGTAGGCAGAGAGGCAGGCAGATAGGAAGGGAAGCAGGCTTCCTGCCAAGAAGAGAGCCCAATGTGGGGCTCGATTCCAGGACCCTGGGATCATGACCTGAGCTGAAGGCAGAGGCTTTAACCCACTGAACCACCCAGGCCCCCTAGAATTATATTTTAAATAGATTTCTCAGCTTGCTATATGGAGACTGGACTTAAGAAATGCAAGACTGGGATCAGGCAGACAAGTTAAAAGGGAACTATTGAGATCATCCAGATAGGAGATAAAGAAGACCTGAATTAGGAGACTATAGAGATGTGAAGCCAAAATAGGAAGCATTTCTCTATAAAGTTACTGATACTGCGTATTATTTTCTAAATCTGCTCATTTGATATGTGAGCAAAATTATTTCATTGTTGATTAGATTTCAATGACTTTCATTACTAACGAAGATGAAAATTTATCACTGGATTAGTTCTTTTGTTTAACTCTTGTTTAATTTTTAAAATTTAATTTTTCTGTCATAAAAGGTGTTAGACCTAAAATATACAATAGATTCAAACTACCTAGAATTAAATAGCAGCAGTAATAGGGACATTTAAACATACAAAACCGTACAGTGCCAGTTGAAATGCAAAGAAATCCTATTTTACTTTAATGTAATGCATTAATTTTGGTCTGACCTTCAGTTTTGATTTACACAAAGTTGCCTAGGAGACAGAATTTACTGACTCAACATAGACCAAAAGATTTGCATTGTAAAAAGAGTCCAAAAATTAATTCTAAGAAATGGAGAAAGTTCACTCAGTATTCAATCAGTTCCAAGGCTTAGGAAAATAATTTTTTTTGATGAAGCTAGAAGAACAATTCATAAGCAAATTCCATTGAAGTATTTTTCTCTCTGATGTTTATTTATTTGTAAAATAAACACAGTAATAGTAAAACATGACTTTAGTTAAAAGAAAGTGAAATCATATACAATATTATCACTGTAGTATGTCTTATTTTAGATTTTTTTATTCTTTAGTTTTATATCTGTGTAGTTGCTGTGAGTCTGATGTCTCTATAGTGTTTGAGAATTCCTTCAAGTGAATTTCTTCTCTGTTAAATGCCTTTACTCTAGAGAAGCAACTGGGTTTTCTATAGCAATAACTAGAAATAACTATTATTAGTATTTAGTAGCTATTAGTACTATTGCAGTGGTGTATGGAGCAATTTCTTTTCATGAACCATAAATTTTTACAACCATAACTCAAATTTTGAAAAATGTGCAAAAAGCATTTAAAAGTCACTTTGTAAATTATTTTGACTTTAATTATTTCTTTTCTTCTGTTGTTCTCAAATGAATATTTGCTAGTATAAAATAATATATAAGTACCAGAGCACTGTAAAAAGGATTCTAGATTCAGAACTTTTATCTTGGCCCTGTAACTTATAAGTCACACATTTATCATCAATCTTTTTGCACTTTAGTTTTCTCTTCTGTAAATAAAAATGTTATATGATTCTTCTAAGATTAGATGGTCATAGATTATATACTTTGTGACTATTAATTCTCATTCTACAAGTTATTTTGAGATATAATGCTCCCTTTTACTGGATTATGAGTTGACTTTATGGGTATGGTCAAAAAGATCAATGCAGAAAACCTGCTTATTTGAGCTTTCCTGGGCACATGTGTCATTTCATTGATGGCTATATATAAATACCTTTACCTTTTTTACCCCCAGCACTGCCTCCAGCTCTTAGGATTGCTTGGTTAACTACAAAGTCTGAAAAATGAAACAAAACAAAGTAATTTAAGCCTTATAACAAGCAATGAAGAATTTATGAAATTTGTAATTATATGAAATTACAAAACATTTAAAACTATGAGGGGCGCCTGGGTGGCTCAGTGGGTTAAAGCCGCTGCCTTCGGCTTGGGTCGTGATCCCAGGGTTGTGGGATCGAGCCCCACTCGGGCTCTCTGCTCTGCGGACAGCCTGCTTTCTCCTCTGTCTCTCTCTGCCTCTCTGCCTACTTGTGATCTCTGCCTAAAATGAATAAATAAAAAAAAATCTTTAAAACTATGAATAATTGATCAAAAGTTTTAACCAGAGACACTAGGTAAGAAAAAGTAATAAAAGACATCTAAATTCAAAAGAAAGAAATAAGGAAGGAATATCCAATGGAAAAAAAGACAGCCTTTTCAACAAATGGTGTTGGGAAAATTGGACAGCAACATGCAAAAAAATGAAATTGGACCATTTCCTTACACCACACATGAAAATAGACTCAAAATGGATGAAGGACCTCAACGTGAGAAAGGAATCCATCAAAATCCTTGAGGAGAACACAGGCAGCAACCTCTTTGACCTCAGCCGCAGCAACTTCTTCCTAGGAATAACGCCAAAGGCAAGGGAAGCAAGGGCAAAAATGAACTATTGGGACTTTATCAAGATCAAAAGGTTTTTTTTTTTTTTTTTATAAAAATTTATTTATTTGTCAGAGAGAGAGGGAGAGAAAGGTAGCGAGCACAGGCAGACAAAGTGGCAGGCAGAGGCAGAGGAAGAAGCAGGCTCCCTGCCGAGCAAGGAGCCCGATGTGGGACTCGATCCCAGGACGCTGGGATCATGACCTGAGCCGAAAGCAGCCGCCCAACCAACTGAGCCACCCAGGCGTCCTAAGATCAAAAGGTTTTGTACAGCAAAGGAAACAGTCAACAAAACCAAAAGACAACTGACAGAATGGGAGAAGATATTTGCAAACGACATATCAGATAAAGGGCTAGTATCCAAAATCTATAAAGAGCTTAGCAAACTCAACACCCAAAGAACAAACAATCCAATCAAGAAATGGGCAGAGGACATGAACAGACATTTCTGCAAAGAAGACATCCAGATGGCCAACAGACACATGAAAAAGTGCTCCACATCACTCGGCATCAGGGAAATACAAATCAAAACCACAATGAGATATCACCTCACACCAGTCAGAATGGCTAAAATGAACAAGTCAGGAAATGACAGATACTAGTGAGGATGTGGAGAAAGGGGAACCCTCCTACACTGTTGGTGGGAATGCAAGCTGGTGCAACCACTCTGGAAAACAGCAGGGGGTTCCTCAAAAAATTGAAAATAGAGCTACCTTATGACCCAGCAATTGCACTACTGGGTATTTACCCTAAAGATACAAACGTAGTGATCCGAAGGGGCACGTGTACCTGAATGTTTATAGCAGCAATGTCCAAACTATGGAAAGAACCTAGATGTCCATCAACAGATGAATGGGTAAAGAAGAAGTGGTATATATATATATACAATGGAATACTATGCAGCCATCAAAAGAAATGAAATCTTGCCATTTGCGATGACATGGATGGAACTAGAGGGTATTATGCTTAGCGAAATAAGTCAATCAGAGAAAGACAACTATCACATGATCTCCCTGATATGAGGAAGTGGAGATGCAACAGGGGGTGGGGGTTAAGGGGGTAGGAAAAGAACAAATGAAACAAGATGGTATCGGGAGGGAGACAAACCAAAAGAGACTCTTAATGTCATAAAACAAACTGAGGGGGGTGGGGGGGGAGGGGTGTTGGGAGAGGGTGATGGGGTTACATTATATGTTTATATAAAAATAAAAAAAATTAAAAGAATAAAAGGAAGAAATGAAATTATCTCTATTTGCAAATGAGATAAACTTACATGTAGAAAACTAAATATTCCACAAAAAAACTGTTAGAACTAATTATTTCAACAAAGTATCAAGATATAATAACAACACACAAAAATAAGCTGCATTTCTTTTTTTTTTTTTTTAAAGATTTTATTTATTTATTTGACAGAGATCACAAGTAGGCAGAGAGGCAGGCAGAGAGAGAGAGGAAGGGAAGCAGGCTCCCCGCCAAGCAGAGAGCCTGAAGTGGGGCTCGATCCCAGGACCCTGGGATCATGACCTGAGCTGAAGGCAGGGGCTTTAACCCACTGAGCCACCCAGGCGCCCCTAAGCTGCATTTCTATACATTGACAATAAATAATCT
Organism: Taxidea taxus jeffersonii; assembly: GCA_003697995.1. NCBI lineage: Eukaryota > Metazoa > Chordata > Mammalia > Carnivora > Mustelidae > Taxidea > Taxidea taxus. The sequence goes on along the minus strand of RCUC01128883.1, from coordinate 22,974 downwards.
GAAAAGGAAATTATGAAAAACAATTCCATTTATAATAACATCAAAAAGAATAAAATGTTTAGAAATTAACTTAACCAAGGATATGAAAGATTTGTACCATCACAACTATAAAACATTGCTAAATAAATTAAAGAGACATAAATGGAAGCACATCCTATGTTTATGTATTGGAAGACTTATATTGTTAAGATGTCAATACCACCCAGGACCCCTGGGTGGCTCAGTTGGTTAAGCGGCTGCCTTCAGCTCAGGTCATGATCCCAGCGTCCTGGGATTGAGTCCCGCATGGGGCTCCTTGGTGGGCAGGGAGCCTGCTTCTCCTTCTGCCTCTGCCTGCCACTCTGTCTGCCTGTGCTCACTCTCTCTGACAAATAAATAAATAAATAAATAAAAGATGTCAATACCACCCAAAGAAATCTACAGATTCAATGCAATCTCTATCAAAACCCCAGCAATGTTTTCTTTTGCAGAAATGGAAAAACCAATCCCACAATTCATATGGAATCTCAGGGGACCCCAAGTAGCCAAAACAATCTTGTAAAAGGAGAACAAAGGGGCACCTGGTTGGTGCAGTTAAGCATCTGACTCTTGGTATCAGCTCAGGTTGTGATTTCAGTGTTGTGAGACCAAGCCCCATGTCAGGCTTCCTCTGCCCCTCCTGCTCATCCAGCTTAATTCTCCTTTTTCTTTTCTTTTTTTTTTTTTTAATATTTATTTATTTATTTATTTGAGAGAGAGAGAGAGCAAGAGCACAAGCAGAGGGAGCAGCAGGCAGAGGGAGAGGGAGAGGGAGAAGCAGGCTCCCTGCTGAGCAAGGAGGTCTCTGGGTCTCTGGGATCAAGACCTGAGCTGAAGGCAGACGCTAAAGCTGTTGAGCCCTCCAGGTGCCCCTTTATTAAGTTTTTATTTTAATTCCAGTTGGCTAACATCATTGTTATATAAAGGAAATTTTCATTTCTAGAGATGTCCTCAAGTTTCTCCTACCACTTAGAGGAAGACCCTTAACAACTGATCAATCCAGAAGGCACTAACTTAAATCTGCGTAACAAATCTCACCAAACAATCCCTGTTTACCATAATTTTCTAGTCAATTCCACATAATTTGCCTCCCTTTCTCAAAAGCTCCAACTCCTTTTTCTTTGTTGATATTTAAACTCAAGTTCCAACCAATTATTTGGGTTATTCATCACTGACACGTTAATAACCTCCTGTCAGTTTTTCTCTTGTTAATCTGTCTTTGGCCGGTCTAATTTATAGGACCTCAGCTGGAGAAACTAAGATGGGTAGAAGAAAAGATTTTCCCTTACCTATAACATCCTCCTTTTCTTTCTGTGCACAAACCATGGTTGAGTTTCTTTTCAATCTGGGTTGAATTCATGCTGGCCCTGTACCTGTGTCACTTTATTTTTTTCTCTTTGATAAAGCTTAAGGCTAAGAACACCTTAAGCTGAATGTGGAACCAAACATTCCTGTCTGTTTTCTTTGATCGGCCTGAGAAATACCCACTAGCCAGGGATGTATATGTAAGTTTATCTTTTAGGTAGAGATTAACTATTTAATGAATTATTCTAAACTAGTGGGCCTTTTCTCATAAATGGCCATATAGCTATAATAGCAGCATGTTCTAACATTTGTTAATTTTCATTTTTGGTCTGAAAGGTACCTGAGGTTCTTAGCTCAACTTTCTTTCAGAGGCAGATAATACTTTAAGTTTAAGGAGTCTCTGCCCATTGCCTTTTTGACTTAGTCATATCCAATGAAAAGTCAAAAGTCTACTATTAGGTGACAAATGATTCAGGTATGTATCACCAATGGGTACTAAAACTATCCCATTGATAAAGAATTGAGTATCTACATGGTCTCAAAGTATCTAATCACAAATTACTAATTAATTACAAAAGGAAAGCTAATGATTTTATAATGGAAAAACTTGGCAAACATCACCTTAACTGAACAATCAAAGTTAACATCACCACTAGTGGGAAAATTCAACATTATATGCCTTGTGATGTGAAATAATGATAAAAACACAATTTCACATTTATAGTATTCCAGTAAAAAATGCATACTCTAAATCGAATCATCAGATGAATCTAAAGTGGGGACATATAACTGGCCTGTACTCTTCAAAAATACTAATATCACAAAGACTAATGAATCATTTTAGACTAAAGGAGATAAAAAGGACACAAACACTAAATGTAAAGTGTGACCCAGACTGGATCCTGCTCCAGATTTTTTTTTTTTTTTTGGCAGTAAATGATATAAGAACAACTGGCAAAATTTAAATTTAAATAATATTGTTTAATGTTAAGTTTCCTGATTTTTAAAAAAAAAATATTTATTTGAGAGACAGAGAGAGAGAGAGAGAGAGACCATGGAGGGGCGGGGCAGAGGGAGAAAGAGAGAGGAACTTAAGCAGACTCTCTGCCCTGAGTGTGGAACCCAACACAGGGCTCATGACCTAAGCCAAAACCAAGAGTTGGACCCTTAATTGATTGCACCACCCAATGTCCCTAAATTTCCTGATTTTGATCATTTTATTATGGTTATGTGAGCAATTACCTTGTTAGGAAATAAATACAGAAGCATTTAAGGGTAAAAGGACATGATATCTACAACTTTTTTCCAATAGTTCAGAAAAATTATAATAGATATATTCTTTTGAAGACTATTTGGTTTCTTTTGCAACTATCCAACTCTCTTATTCTAGCTGGAAAGCATTCATCAATAATATAAAAATGAATGAGTTTGGCTGTTACAATAAAATTTTACTTATAAAGCAGGCAGTGGACTGAGTATGGCCTGTGGGCTGTAGTTCATCTATCTCTGCACTAGACTGGCATATCCTTGACATTAAGGATGGTGTGTTCTTATATCTCTGCTTCTCTAATGCCCAAAACAAGACCTACCATTCAGGAGGTCCTCAACAAATATTTGACTTGTAAATGAAGATTGTCCTGTCCTACCTTTGTGCTGGGTCTTTGATTTCAGAGGTCATATAACGTTGACCTAATCATTTGCTACTTCTTTTTATAGCCACAAGATCTCAACTTTAACAGTAATGACACAAGCTGTGCCTACTTTGTAAATCTGCTGTGGAAGTCAGAAGTAAGAGCTTTTTTTGTTGTTGTTTTTTAAAGTAATCTCTACATTTACCATGGGACTCAAGCTCATGAGCCTAAGATCAAGAGTTGCATGCTTTACCCACTGAGCCAACCAGGTAACCCCAGAAGGAAGAGCTTTGATACTATTTCATATGAAGGCCAAGCTGACAAAAATTCCCATGGAGGTCATGGGAAAGAGTATATTTTACCTATTTGCTGGTAAACCTGTTAGAGTTTAATTATAATCCTGCTCCAGAGCAAGTGATGTTGAGAGGTTTTTTTTGTTTGCTTGTTTTAATTACGATCTTACTCTGAGTCTCTGACCAGAAAGAACTTGGTAACTTGGTTGAGAAAACAAAACACTCGGAAATGAAAAAATTATGGAACAGAAGCAAATTCTTCCATATACCTGACAACATTTATTTTATTCCTCCCTGCCTCAATGCTCAGATGTCATTGATCAATTAGAAGTAATCTCCTTTTCCTCTTAATTCCCATGGTACTCCATCAACAGGCTGGATTATAATTATTGTGCATATATTTTTTCTATTGGTTTTCCCACCAGGAATAGCCCTGCCAGCAGGACAAACATATTCATCCCTGTATTCAGGTGACTTTGCCTGGGTGATCCCCTTTTTCTTTACTTCCATACCCAATAAATACTTCTTTCCCTTTTTTAGGGATATATTCTTTCATTTGCCATGCTAATATATTCAATAAGTTACATCAAATCTTGTAAACTTGACAAGAGTTCTGTCTTTCAGGTGACTTTGCCTATAAATGAATTGTATACAAGTGTATAGTTTCATTCTTTGAGGACCATCTTATTTACCCAATATCCATATTCTTTAGAGGTCACCCCCAGTAGCACTCTGTACTGACATTTGCCCAAAGTGGATTAATGTTTTACCTGCATTGTTTATACAATATAATGTTTATACCTGCATTGAGGTTGGCATCATGTTCTGGACATCAATATTCTGATTGTGTAAGATGGTGTTTAGGAAATCTCTTGAGCATTGTTCTTCCTTGTAATTATTTCACTTGAGTTTAGGTACCCTGCTGTTGTATTATTTCCATGTGCCTTCATTTGCATATTTCCATTGTGATAAACATCTGCAGTCATCCTTATTTCCTTCCTTCTGTCTCAGGAGATGAAGTGTCCCCCCCACTGCTCAACTCACAGTAATCTGGCTTCTGCTTATCCTCTACCTTCTTCACCCCATGACTGAGATTATCTTTACTGAAATAAATAATGCATTAAAAATGCCAAATTCAGTGGATCCACTTCAGTCTTTATCTTACTGAATCTCTCTTACTTGTGATTGTTGGACAAAGAGTTCTCAAAACTTTATCCTCTATGTTCTTGGCTTTCCTGACATTATTCTGATTTTAATCACATATGCCTAACCAATTTTTTTCTTTTCCTTCACAGGATCCTCTTTGCCTACAGATCTTTACTCTTGGTTGTTTCTGAGGGTTCTTCCTATCTTCAGGCATTGTTTATCTCTTTTTGTCTTCTTTTATTTATTTTTTTAAAAGATTATTTATTTATTTGACAGACAGAGATCACAAGTAGGCAGAGAGGCAGGCAGAGAGGGAGGAGGAAGCAGGCTGCCCCCTGAGCAGAGAGCACGATGTGGGGCTCCATCCCAGGACCCTGGGATCATGACCTGAGCTGAAGGCAGAGGCTTTAACCCACTGAGCCACCCAGGTGCCCCTCTTTTTGTCTTCTTATGTTGGGTGGCCATTAACATGGTTTTAATTCCCTCTCATATGCTGACTTTCAAATCTCTGTCTCAATCCTGATCTTTCCTTTCATGCTTAGATAGCTAACTAGTTAAAAATTCCTGAGTATTGGCAATGTTTTGGTATTTCACAACATGATAATAAAGCATCACTTTTATTGACCAAACTTTAAGTTATTCAACAATATGTATAGATATTAGGTATAAATTTTTCATGTCATTACAGAAATATCTTCCATATAATCTTCTTTTGGATGTTTTCTATTTCATTAGATAGATGGATTAAAAAGGGGAGAAAGTTAAATACTTTATTAAATTTTTGAGAAATTACATAAATGCACAATTATAGTTGGATATATGTTAAGTTTCTCATTTCAAATTTCAGGTTTGTTTTACTGAACACTAGGTCTCTAAAGTAGCTGTACTAGTTTTATATTAATAAGTTGATCAGAATATTTTGTCTATAACAGACACCCTCCCTCAAAGTGGCTTCAACAACAAAGAAATAATCTCACATACCAGTTATTCTAGAGGTAGAGTGGGTTCCAAGTTTAGTCTCTTTAGTCACTTGAGGACCTAGGTTTACTCCACTTTTTAATACTCTTATGTCCTACACATTATTATCAAGTAAGTTTATCCTGTGACAGTAAGGGTGATTTAGCTTTAGGAATTTCAACAAAATAATTCTATACATCCACAAGTCAGTTCCAGCTGTTAGGTCCAGACACAGTAACATTTGAAAAAAGAAGATACATCATTTTGTCCTATGGCTTTTTCATAGAAATACAACTTCCTCAGAATCAGTAGTAGACTATATTTTTCAACCCTTTGGACACTGGATTTTTTCCTATTGCTGTCATAACAAATTACCACAAACTTAGTAGCTTATAGAAACACTCATTTATTACCTCATAGTTCTGTAGGACAGAAGTCTGGGTAGACTCTTTTGGGCTCTCTGTTTAGAACCTCACAAGGCTAATGTCCAGTTGTAGGCTGGGCTGGGCGTTTTTCTGGAGGATTTGAGGAAAAAATTCACTTTCAGATTCATTCAGATTATTCACAAGATCCAGTTCCCTGTGGTTAGAAGACAGAGGTTCTCATTTGCTTGCTAGCTAAGGGGTTGATCTGAGCAATTTGGGGCTGTCTGCATTCCTTATCAAGTGGTTCCCTTCAATCCTTCTTGTACTTAGAATCTCTCTTCCTTTTTTGGCATCAGCTGAAGAAATCTCTCTGCTTTTTAGGGCTCGTATGATTAGATTTTAGGCCTACCCGGAATAATTTCTCTATCTTGAGACAACTGTTCCAAATAATAGAACATAAACATGAGAGTGACATCTCTCTGTATTCACAGACTTCAGGGATTAGGGTAAGGCATCTTTAAGGGCCAATTTTAGAATTATGCCTATAGTAGCCACAGCTGGGTCACATGCCTTTTTCTGAACTAGTCATCACCAAGGGGAATGAATTACCATAATTTGCTCAGATTGTTTTCTGGGGTGAAATGGATATGTTGGGGAAAAAACCACAAAGTACTCCACTAAGTACTCATATTATAATGCTTATCTTGAGAAGTGACAAATGGGCTCATATGTTCTCTCTACAATATACATATTTTTCTTACAAAGAAAAATATATCCTGTTAGAACTCTATTTTCCTCCTTATTTATCATAATGCATAGTACACATTGGTTAAGATATCAGTTATGCATTATTTTAGGGGAGGAGAAAAAAGTGAAGTGAAGCCTAGCATTTAGGAAAAAAGAACAAAGTCTGTCTTTCCTAACTATCAGAGTAAAGTATTTTTTAAAAAGATAGCTTATTAACCTGTTGGGCTGATGGATGGCAACAATGTTTTGGGTACAGATTTGGAATTTCTTTCATGTCTTTATGTAAAACATGTAGTAGAATTTGGCAGACATGGTGCTGGTATTTGTTCAGCTGTTATAGGTAAGTAAACATTGATGTTTGGGAAAAACTTTCTGTAAAAAATCACTGTCCACTTAGCATTACTGTTGATGAGCTATTTATGGAATCATTAATTTTCAAGGATCTCCAGTACTGCTTCGAGAGCTCCTCTCTAGTAATTATCTAACTTCTTGTTTTCTCACTCCCTCAGCCCATGCGCCACACTGCTCTGCCTAGTTTGTTGAAATGTAAGGGTGATCTGGCTATATTTACTCTGTTAATGCTTATGGTAGCCTAGGAGAATCTAGCTAACAATGTAGATGTCATTTTCCTTACCTCCCTTTTCATACATGCTCCTCCAGAGGCTGTTTCCTTTGCCTATGATGATGACTTTCCTCCAAAGAGGAAACCTTCTCATGCAAGAGTAAGTAGAGACATTTCCCTATTAGAGTCCCTTCCATGAGGATTTACCACAGTTGATTGTACCATCTGGCAGAGGTATTCACTATGTAATTAGGGAAGATTTCTCAAGAGCTTGAACCAGGGTTAGGAGATGGTCTAGGTGAGGGATACATTTTGCTTATTTGACTGATATGTGTCTTGTATGTCAAGATGTAGCTCAAGAACTGATAAACTTTGTGAAATATAAATAATTTTAGTTAATGAAGTGGTAGTGAAAACATAGTTAGACCTGGGACTTTTGCTGTAAATACGGTACTTTTAGCCAACAAAAGGTCAACTAGCTGCTAAATTAGGTAGGCCTTAGTCATTTTCTACTGTTTCTGGATGAATCTGCTCATTTTTAAGTATGAGGAAGCAAGGGTCCTAACTGGATATAATTAGCTTAAGGCAAGCAGTGAAGTAAGAAGAATTCACTAACACCTGATTTGAAGTATTCGATGTCTGTGGAATCATTAGTCCACTTTATTATAGTGTTTTATTATATATTAGTATAAAAATGTACATTTGATAGATGTTAATATTTAATATCCATAGATTTTTGATGTATTTCACTATGGAGAGATGACTATTTTCTCTGGGTTACTTAAATTATTTATCCAATGCTGGAATTCTGGCTACTGTGTTCATGAGTAAGGCCATAAAACATGCTATATTAGAAACATATTGTCAGAAACTTTTTATTGTTATATAGGTTTCCTGTTAAGTTATTTAGATGTAACTATCTATAAAGCTGAATTATTTTATTTGTGAATTAATGAGAGGATGAATGACTATTAGCATAAATTGGTGAAATTGTGCCATCTAGTGCCTTTATTGAAAAAACTTTTCCAGAATCTTAAATATAGATAGATTCTGGAAACCGAATCTTAAATATACTAATTAAAAATGAGTCTAGAAATCTATTTTTCCAACCCCTAAATATTAGAGATAAAAATATGAGTACAAAAATGAAAATAAAGTTAGGACACTTGCTACTGGGAGAGTGTATTCCAGGCACAGGAAAGAATTCTAGTGAATCCCTAGGAATTGGCGTGGTCATTCCAAGTATTTCCTCAGATTTGTTTACTGCATCTAGTATAACATTCTCTGTGGAGTGTGTATATTAGTGGAGAGTAGGACTAAGAAGAGACAGCACAAAGAAGGAGATTCTTAGTTGGTGAAAGGGACAATCTTGAAGACTGAGGCTTAAAGATTCTTTTCCCTGTCTGATATATTGCCACCTCAGGCCCTATTCTGAGAGCTGGGGGAAGACAGAGTTGTGCGATGGTCGTGTTTTAATGAAAGGGGAAAAGAGCTGTCATTAGAATAAACAGGGAGAGGTGAGGGAGAAGGTAGAAAAAATGAAAGATTATATTTTAGTGTGTATCTGAAATTAATTGACAGAAGGCTTTGGAGGAGTCATGTTTATCTGGGTTTGGGTTTGTGTGAGTTTGGAATTACCTGATGACTTTTAGGGACTTAATTTTCACATGCTAAAGAAAGGCAGGGGTAAAAGCCAAGAAAAGTAAATTCAGGAACCTTATAAAATAGCTATTTAGAAACATAACTGTCAATGAATATCAATTTCTTTCAACCATAAGTATGTTAGGAAAAATTTCTTGAACTATCCATCTGTACATGTGGGAGATATGCAGATCACTTGTGTTAAGTTATTATACCTATTCAATTAGGCTAAAGATTTCTTTTATCTAGTAACCTTCATGTAACTACTGATCATGCACCATCTTGTGACTTCTATTATTATCCTGACATTTTTTGTATCTTGAATTGCCACTTTATTAATATTTTTAGGACTTGCATCAATAGCTGTATCTATATCTACAAAAATGTGTTGCATACCTCTCAATATCTTATTCATAATAGAGAATTAATAAATACTTGTTGCCTATTTGCTAGGTGTGAGTAGAATTTTCTTTCATCCAGGTAAAGACATGTTGTCAATAAATTCTTTATATTACAACCATGAGAAGAAAGTATATTTCACCAAACACATCTGAGATTTCATAAGCACTCATTTAAGATCATTACCTCACTTTTTATATTTTGTTGTGGTGAAAAAAAACCATAAAATTTACCATCCTAACCATTTTTTTAAGTGTATAACTCAGTAGTGTTATGTATATTCATGTTGTTGTGCAAAGGCTCTCCAAAACCTTTTCATGTTCCCAAACAGATCTCTGTATCCATAAACAACTCTCCATCTCTTCCTCCACCAGCCCCTGGCAGCCATCACTCTCCTTTCTGTTTCTATACATTTGACTACTTCAGATACCTCATAAAAATGGTATCATGTAGTGTTTGTCTTTTTGTGACTGGCTTATTTCATGCAGCATAATGTCCTCCAGAATCATCCATGCTATAGCATGAGGCAGGACTTCCTTCCTTTTTAAGGCTGAGTAATATTCAGCCTTAAAATGTAATTATTTTTGAAGTACTAAGATTTAAATAAGATTTACTTAATGAATGAGAACTACAAATCATTTTAACATAGCCTGCCTATATAATAGAAGAATATAGCTACATATATTTAGTGAAACACTGTACAGTGTTAAGGTAGAATTCTAACAATGGAGAATCTTCTAAAACTATAATATGTTCCTTTTGGACCATTATGCAAGACAGCAGGTTTTTTAAAATGTCATGTAAACATATTCTTAAATTTTTTATTAATTTATAAGTTGAGCCATGTGAGATTTCTACCTCAGTATCATGTGGTTTCCATTTTTAATGTACTGATTTTAAATGATGAGATGTGTCAAAATTTACTGATTTTCAATCTTTAAAAAGCACACATTGTAGTTTAAAAAGTCTTCATTTAGTCTTTTTTTTTTAAGTCTAACTTTCTTAGAAGAAAAAGTTAAATACCTTACCATTTCACTCATACTTTTTAAAGCAAAAGTACTGCATTTGGTATCATTTGCCTTATTTTTACACCATTAAAAGATATTATCAGTCAGCTGTTAACTGGAACTATCCATTCTAGGAGGACTCAACCCAGAGTAATCCACCATAAGGACAGGGAGAGCAACCTAAGGATCAGCTGACAGCATCTGCCTTGATCTCAAACCCAATTTTCAGAGTATCAGAAGAATGAATAGTTGCCACTGCTTTCTGGCAGGTGATTTATTATGCAGACTGATTTTGGTCAACGTTAGTAAGAGAAACATGTTATCTGTCCATTCCTGAGAAACTCCTCAGTGTGCAAACTTCATTTGACCCATTTTTACATAACTTATTTTCCTTCACGACTCTACATTTTTGCAGTAAAACCTCTCCAACTGCCTCTCCACATCTTCTGCCACAATGGACCTCACTAAACCACATATGGATCTGCATCCAATCACTGTTTAACTCATTTGGCATTGGATTTTTCTCATCACTGTCATTTGAATCAGGTGGGATGATACATATTTCCCAAAGGAGCCCAAACGGTGTATGCAGGTGTGCTGCAACGTTTATTGCAAACACTTCCTGATTTACCCGTCACCATGCTCTTGCTTTACTTCACTCATGGCATTAAAACACAAACATTTCACAGCTCTGCCTGTTTTCTTTCCCTGTTTTGTCTCTTTCAACCAAAGTTTCATACATTAAATTTTATTAAATAATCCTGAAGCATTTCCCTCATTTTGTAAACAATGAATAATTGTGATGTTTATCTATTCCTTCCTCACTCTTCTCCTTCACCCACATTTTCTCCCCATTTTTTAGGAACTGCTCTTTGATTTTATCATCTTTCCTGCATCTATTGATGTGAACATATATTAATTTTGCTGATAATTTGTTAATGTGAAGAATTATGTTTCTGAAGTTGAATCATCCATGCAATCATAGATTTTACTTATTTGGTCTTATTGAATTATCTTTTAAAAACACTGCTAGATTCTATTTGCTATCATTTCATTAAAATTTTTGCATATATATTTATTATAGACATTAACTATTTGGTGGAATTTGGTAGAATCTTGGAGCATCTTTTGGTATTAAAATTATAGTGGCTTCATGAATGAAAATGAGAAGATTCTAGCTTTACAATATGAAATATGTGAAATAATATTGGAATTCTTTTTTTTAAGGTTAAATAAGACTTAGCTATGATTTTCATGCTTTCTTTAAAAGATTCATTTATTTAAGAGAAAGAAAGAGCATGTGCTCACATGCATGAGTTGGGGGAGGGGCAGAGGGAGACGGAAAGGAGAGAGAGAGAATTTCAAGCCAACTCTCCACTGAGCAACGTGCCCCTTGTGGGGTTGGATCCCACAACCATGGATCATGACCTGAGCTAAAATCAAGAGCAAGGTGCTCAATTGACTGAGCCACCCAGGCATTCCTTATGCCTGTTTTTTTAAAATTAATTAATTAATTAATTAATTTAAAGATTTTATTTTTTTATTTATTTATTTGACAGAGATCACAAGTAGGCAGAGAGGCAGGCAGAGAGAGAGAGAGAGGGGGGAAGCAGGCTCCCTGCCGCGCAGAGAGCCTGATGTGGGGCTAGATCCCAGGACCCTGAGATCACGACCTGAGGGGAAAGCAGAGGCTTTAACCCACTGAGCCACCCAGGCACCCCATTATGCCTGTTTTTAAATAAACTTTTTATTTTTGAACAGTTTAAGATTTCCAGAAAACGTGTGAAGTACTGAGATACTCTCTTTATATCCCATACCCAATGTCCTTTATTGACATCTTTCACTTTCATGATATATTTGCTATAATAATGAGTCAATATTGATATATTGGTATGTACCAATCCATGCTTTATTTGGATTTCCTTAATTTTTACCCAGTATCCTTTATCTATTCCAGTTTCTCATTTAGGATACTACATTGCACTTAGTTGTTTTGTCTCCTTAGGCTCTTTTTGGCTCTGACAGTTTCTTAGACTTTCCTTGTTTTTTTTTTTTTTTAAGATTTTATTTATTTATTTAACGGAGAGAGATCACAAGTAGGCAGAGAGGCAGACAGAGAGAGAGGTTGGGAAGCAGGCTCCCCGCCGAGCAGAGGGCCCGATGCAGGGCTCGATCCCAGGACCCTGTGACCATGACCTGAGCTGAAGGCAGAGGCTTTAACCCACTGAGCCACCCATGTGCCCCGACTTTCCTTGTTTTTGATGACAATGATAGTTTTGAGGAGTACTGGTCAGGTATTTTGAAGAATTTCCCTCAATTGGCATTTGTCTGTTTTCCTCATAATTAGACTGTGGTTATGAGTTTCAGAGGAAGATCATAAGGGTACAGTGCAATTTTCATCACATCAAAGTTACATACTATTAACACAACTTATGACTGTTGATGTTAATTTTGATCACCTGGCTGTGGTAGCATTTGCTAGGTTTTTCCACTGTAGTTGTTCTTTTTTTGTTGTTCGTTTCAAGACTTTCCTTGTTTCCTTTCTTCTCCATTCTTCTTTGAGAGAAGTTTGTGTGTTAATTTCAACATTTGAGGAATATTTCTTCTCCTTTAGGGAGGGAGTATCTACATAAAATACTTGGTATTTCATAACTTTGTATTTCAAAATTTATTAAGGTTTCTTTGTGGTCAAACAGAAGATTTTTGTGTATCAAGTCCAATTTTATTTTTCACAACTTATTTTTCATCTATCCAATTCTGAAAGAGGTGCATTGATATGTCCACTACTACTGTATTTTGATCAAGTTCTCTTTGCATTTCTAAGTGCTTTTGCTTTATGTAACAGCTGTAATATTTGATGCATATGGTTTTGCTACTGTTGTATCATCTTCATAAACTCCCCCCCAGTTTTATTGAGATACAATTGGCATGCAGCCAATTGTATGTATAAGTCTGAAGTGTACAGTATACATAAACTTGGTTTTTATCAGTAGCTGGTATCTCTCTTACTCTAGTTTGGTACTTTTAACCTTAAATCTCCCATAGTTGGTTATTTTATTTCAATTTGGTCTAAACTTCCCTGCTATCATTTTCCCATTCCTTTACTGTCAATGTATTTTAGTGATTCTTATAAATAGTAGCTTCTCTTTGAGATTTTTAAAGAAGTCAATCTGATTATCTCTATCTTTAGTGGGAGAATTTAATGCTTTACACTTAGTGCAGTGATTATATACTTGATTTTATTTCTTTCATTTGATTTTTATTATTTGTTACTTTTTAGCATTTATACTGGCTTGATTTAGTGATTACTCATTCAATTTTTTAAAAAATGTGGATGCACTATTACAAGATTTTCCTTCTATTATTGGTTACCTCTCATTTCCTGTGCTCCAAATCAGACACATTTCCTCACTATTACTTGAAAATAAGATAGTCATTTTTTTTACTAAAACATTCTATTTTTCTCTTGGTCAGTCTCCAAGGTAAGATGAAGCCTCTAGAATATTTTCATTTTCTTTATTCTTTTCTTCTCTTTCTCATCAGCCATGACCTCCACAACACTTTGTGTTACCTCTTCCTCTAGGTCCCCCAGTTCCTAGTTTTTTCTATATAATCTGTCAGACTGCAAATTAGTTTTTCATCAGCTATGTCATCTTAGTTTCCAGAGTCCTTACTTAGAACATATATAAACAGTTATATTTGGTCAGTTATTGTGTATTCATAGTTAAATATAATTATGATATATTTATAGAAATTGTTTACTGACCAACACTATTTCCTCTCTTCTTTATTGTGTAAGACAACACATTACCTTGAGGCTTTTCATATAGTTTTATGTAGGTAATTTCTTTTTTGGTTAGAGCCATATCATGAGTCTCTTCATTTGCTATATATAAATAATAAACAGTACTTTCTAAATTCTCACATATCCACACGTCTTACTTATGTGCTGACACATGCATAAAATTATTATTGGGCATAGGCTCCTTTGGTTTCCATCCACTTTTTTCCCCTTAGTAATCTGTGTATGTTTTCCTTTGTCTATGATGTTGCAGTGTTGAAAATGAGAATTCTAATTTCATTCTGATCCTTTCCCTTTACAAGCAACTTATTCTGTCTCTCCCATAAGAATTTTTCAACTATGTCCAGATATATGCGATTTCTCATTAATAACAACTCAATATTCATCCTTTTAATCTGAAGACTCAGGTCTTATTCTGAGGATTCCTTTAATTTTTTTCTTTACTTCCTCCAATGCCCCAATTATCTTTCCTGCTTTTAGAATGTCTATTATTAAAAACAGAAAGAATGCCTATTATTTGTATATTTATTCTTCTGGATCTATCTCTAGTTCTCTTATCTGTTCCTCTACATTTCTGTGTTTTTATGTTTTTTAGTTCTCTGTTTTGACATATTTCTTTCATTTGGTCTCAAGCTCATTTGGGTCGCAACAATTACTAACCTTTCTTTCAATTAACATGTAATTGTTCAGCTGGGAAGTCATATGTTTAGCTTCATAACTCTTTCCTGTGCTATACTTAACCATCTCAAGTGCTCTTATTTTACTAGCTGTCATCTGTCTCTGCTAGCACCGATAGAAAGTAGTCTGAATTCTATTTATTTTGAAAGACCTTCCTCTCTCTGAATATCATCTTAGATGATTACATAGATGTATTAAATCTATTATATAGATGTATTGCATCTTTATTTTTTAGCTTACTGGGGTCAGGTGGCATCCCACGGGTGCCTTCAGTCATAGAAATCTTGGAAGGTCTGGAATATGATGACTATCTCATGTGAAAGGAAGCCCTCATCTTATTTTCCTACTGGAACATTCATAGAACACAAGCCTTTACCTGTACCTGGCTGCCCAGAGACCTCAGAAATGGTTTTATTTAGGAGAGTGTAAGATATATTAAAGTTGGTAGTTGTGGGACACCTGGGTGGCTCAGTGGGTTAAGCCTCTGCCTTCGGCTCAGGTCATGATCTCATGGTCCTGGGATTGAGCCCCGCATTGGGCTCTCTGCTCAGCGGGGAGCCTGCTTCCTTCTCTCTCTCTCTCTCTCTCTCTCTCTCTGCCTGCCTCTCTGCCTACTTGTGATCTCTGTCTGCCAAATAAATAAATAAAAATCTTTAAAAAAAAAAGTTGTAGTTGGTGGGAAAGAGGTCACCTTTAAGTTCCTATAGTCCTAGATTCCCTGTGTAAGGCTTATTCTTTCAATTAACTTCTTTTTTTTTTCTTTTTTTTTTTTCAATTAACTTCTTAAAAACCATCTTATTTCACTGAAATTCCTGGAAATTCAATTTAATTTAATAAACATTTATTGAGCATCTTTTTACATATGTAAGAATCATAATGAGAGTACAGTGGGGTAAAAGGATATCATCAGCTGATTATCCATTTTCTTCCTCATATCCCTTTTTAAAAAAATTATTTTTTAAGAGTATTTTTAGTTTTACAACAAATCTGAAATGAAGATATGGAGATTTTCCATATGCCCTCTACCCCCTCACATGCATAACCTCTCCAATTATTAACATAATTCGCCAGAATATTACCTTTTTTTTTTTATATAAGGATGAATCTACATTGACACTTATAATTGCCCAAAGTCCATACTTTACATTAGGGTTCATTCTTGGTGTTGCATATACTATGGATTTGGACAAAGGTAAAATGAAATACAGTCATTATTATAATATTATCCAGAGTATTTTTATTGTGCTAAAAATCCTGTGCTCCACCTGTTCATCTCTTCTTCCTACTCCACAACTGGTAGTAGCTGATCTTTTGTCTCCATAGTTTGCCTTTTCTAGTATCATACAGTATGTGGCCTTTTTCAGAATGGCCCCTTTCACTTAGCAATATGCATTTAAGTTTCTTTTATGTTTCTCATGACTTGACAGCTCATGTCTTTTTAGTGCTGGATAACTTTCCAACATGCCTGCATGTACTGCAAAATATTCACTCACCTACTGAAAGATGTCTTGCCTGCTTCCAAGGCTTGACAATTAAGAATAAAGCTGCTATAGGCTCTCCACCCAGAGCCCTCTGCTCTGTTGTACCACCCATGGTGCTACCTTGGAGAGCCATGGCCTCTTTTCATTTGGTCCTCATCCAACTTCAGGTTTCTTCCATCAAATCAGATAACCTTACTCCAGCCTGTGGCCTTGTCTGGGAGGCAGCAGGAGAAGGAGCCAAAATAGCTGCTCTTCCAGAATGCTTTAATTCTCCATTTGGTATGAAATATTTTCCTGAATATGCAGAGAAAATACCTGGTGAACCCACACAGAAGCTTTCTGAAGTAGCAAAGGAGTGCAGCATGTATCTCATTGGAGGTTCCATTCTTGAAGAGGATGCTGGGAGATTATTTAACACCTGTGCCGTGTTTAGGCCTGATGGAACTTTACAGGTAGAGCACAGAAAGCTCCATCTGTTTGACATCGGTGTTCCTGGGAAAATTACATTGCAAGAATCTAAAACATTGAGTCCTGGTGATAGTTTTTATGCAACTGATGCTCCTTACTGCAGAGTAGGCCTGGGCATCTGCTATGACACTGCTTTGTAGAGCTTGTGCAAATCTATATAGAGGAGCTGGCAGCTGTTGGTCTATCGTTGAGCTTTTAATTTGACTTCAGGACCAGCCCACTGGGACAGACCTGAAGAAGCTGGCTGAAATATGCCAGTAAATTCCCATTTTTAGCCAGAAATGATCAGACCTGTATGCAGTAGAGGCAAGAAAGCTCTAAGGTTTAGGCTTCCAGCATGTCATGAAACAGGATAATAACGTTTCTGCAATGTAAACAACTTCCTGTTGAATTCTTTAAAGTTTCGTTTTTTAAAATTTTTTAAAAAGTCAGCCTTTTCCCTTCCTGGGAACTCTCTATTGAGACGATGGAGCATCAGCACACCGTATCTTTCACATCACATTAAATAGTTAAAAAGGACCCCCTGCTACCCCTTCCCCGACAAAAAATAAAGCTGCTATAAAATCAGTGTGTAGGTTTTTATGTGGAATTAATTTTCAACTCCTTTGGGGAAATGCCAAGGAGCATGATTGCTGGACTGTATGATGAGTATGTTTAATTTTGTAAGAAAACTGCCAAACTGTCTTTCAAGGTGCTGTATCATTTCGGATTCTCACTAGCAATGGTCCTATGACTCTACATCCTTGTCAGCATTTGGTATTGTCAGTACTCTGGATTTTGGCCATTCTAATAGTTGTGTAGGGATATGATGGTTAATTTTATGTGCCAACTTGACAGGCCCATAGAATGTTTAGAAAGCTGGTAAAACATTATTTCTGGATTTGTCTGTGGTGTGTTTCTAGAAGACATTAGCATCTGATTCAGTAGACTGTTCTCATCAATGTGGGCAGGCATCACTCAATCCATAGGGAGAATGAATAGGGGGAATGAATGGAGCAAAAAGCAAAGGAAGGGTAAATTTTCTCTCCTAAGCTGAGAGAGCCATCTTCTGCCCTTGGACATCTGAACCCCTTATTCATGGGCCTTCAGACTCTGGGACTTACACCAGTGGCTCCCAATTCTCAGGCCTCTACCTTTGGACTGGGAGTTATACCATTGATTTCCTTGGTTCTCAGGCCTTTGGACATGTACTGAATTATATTCATCAGATTTCTTGGTTCTCTAATTTGCAGATTGGAGACTTGGGACTTCTCAGCCTCCATAACTGTATGGACCAATTCCTGCAATAATTCTCTCTCTCTCTCTCTCTCTCTCTATATATATATATATATATGTATATATATATATATATATGTGCTTACTAGTATGGATATGCTTAATATATTCTAACAAGTGGAAAACTCTGATTCTTGGTACTACATCTGAAAACCTGGCTCCTTTAATTCCCAAACTTTTCCTCTTGGTCTCCTTCTATCTGATAGAACAATACTTCTTTTTTTTGGGTAAAATTTTTATTTATTTACTTGACGGCGAGAGAGCAAAGGCAGGAGAAGCAGCAGAGGAAGAGTGAGAAGCCGGGAGCCAGATGTGGGGCTTGATCCCATGATGCTGGGATCATGACCTGAACTGAAGGCAGATACTTAACTGACTGAGACACCCAGGTGACCCTCAGAACAATACTTCAAAAAATTTTTTTTAATTATTTATTTTTGTCAGAGAGAGAGAGAGAGAGAGAGAGAGAAACTGCATGAGCAGGAGGAGTGGCAGGCAGAGGGAGAAGCAGGCTCTTTGAGCAAAAAGCCCAATGCAGGACTTGATCCCAAAACCCTGGGATCAAGAGCTGAGCTGATGGCAGACACTTAACTGCTGAGCCACCCAGGTATCCAGAGCAATACTTTTTTAAAAAAAAGACTTTATTTTTTAAGGAATCTCTACACCCAATGTAAGTCTTGACCCCACAACCATGAGATCAAGAGTTGCATGCTCCACTGACAGCCAGCCAGGCGCCCCAGAACAATACTTCTTAAAAAAGCAATAAAAACTATCAGCAAATGTTGATATCCACCTTAGGACCACCTTTAGGAGATAAATAATATAAGCATGGTTCATTTTTTTTTCTCAAGGAGAAGCCAGTACTCCTTTGTTGTTTCAGAACATTTACAAATTTTGGTTTTCTCATTAAATTTAAAGTACTAACCTAGTATCAAAAGTAATGTTACTTTGTTGGTGTTTCATTTTATATTTTACTATCTTTTAAAAAATATTCCATAAACATTAAAAATGTACTCTTTAAAATGTGCTATCTAAATGCTGTAATTAAAAAACGAAGTTCCCTAAAGTTTAATATTATAGATGAGATGTGAAGGAAGGGCATTTCTAGGCAGAGACAAAGTCTTGAACAAAAGTACAGAAATGAAAAGGGCAAGCTTTGTGTGAATATTACGTAACTTGTGTGAATGGGGCGTGCAGGAAGATACAGAAATGGAAAAGTGGATTGGCTTGTTTGAAACACCCAGTGCCAAACTTACACAGTAGCAATAAATTTCTGAGCATGGGAGTGACATTTTCAAAATGGTACTTAGGAGGATTAACCTAACTGTCATGTATGGGATAACTTCTAAGAGACAAGATATCAAAGGGATTCCAGCTGAGATGTTAGAATACACCAAATCAGTAGGGTTGAGAACATCATCAAAATGACAGCAAGAATGTGGTGAGGGATAGATTTCAGAAAGATCACAGGCAGAAACAATGGAACTGGCAGCTGTTTAGATGTGGGAGAAAAAAGAGTAGTAGTCTAAGAGGTTTTAAGCCTGATGTATGGGAAGATATTGCTCTTCTGAACAGAAATAGGAGATTAGGAGTATGATCAAGCCTTCAGAGAAAAAAAAATGAATTAAGGTTTGAGAATATTTAATTTGAAGTGATGGTGGATCACTTATATTTAAATGTTGAGCAGATACTTGGAAATGCCTAAATCTCAAAGGCAATACACGGTTTGACAATGAACGATTATACCCGGGGAAAGAGAGAGGGTGGGAGAGAAAGAAAAATGAAAGAGAGAAAAAAAGAATGAAAATTAGAGGAGACAGTAGATGCTGTTAAGGGACAGTATAATGAGAACCTGGAAATTACGGTACCTTGGACACCAAGGGAAAGGAAGCTTTCCCAAAAAGGCAATTGTGGAAAAAAACTGAGTGGTGTTTCTCTCTTAGACTCCCTGCTCCTTAATAATAGAACCTGATACCCAGAGATGAGCTATGTTTTCCAGCCTCTTTTATAGCTATATGTGCCTGTTGACATAGTTTGGGCCAATGAAATATAAGCATTTTTTTCTATGTGTTACTTCTGGGAAGTCTCCTTGAAAAGGAGGGGGGCTATACTTTTATTTTCTCTTCCAGCTGCTTATAGTGCCTGGAACTCTAGAAGATAATTTTTAGACCATTTAGACCATTTTCAGCTTAGACTGGGAGGCATACATCAAGATGTGGAGCAGCATAATAGAGCATCCTGGTTCCCTGCCACCAAGGAGCCACCATATCACCCCTGAAAGACTACCTCCAGACTTTCCTTTTTAGATGAATTAACAAATATACAGCCAATCTCAAATAAGAACTTAGGAAAATTACTGGGTGTGAGAGTAGAGCATAGCTGGGGACATGTCCCTTATAATAGCTATGAAAACAGGTCTAGAGGGGGGACTGGGTGACTCAGTAGGTTAAGTGTCCAACTCTCGATATCAGCTCAGGTCTCGAGCTCAGGGTTACTTAAAAAAACCTTAAAATATACTTAAAAAAAAAGAAGAAAATAGGTCTAGAATCAAATTAACTAGCTTGAAATCCAGCTCCACTATTCATTAACTATGTGATATTGGGTGAGAAATTTAGTGGCTTTCAGCATACTAATAAAAATAGTAATAGAACCTACTTCATGAGTTATATGAGAAAAGATTTAGATTATTGGTATAAGGTGCTTCACACAGTGCTAGCATATAATAGGTGTTCAATGAATGTAAGTGAAAAAAATCAGGTGGTCACTGATAACATGGTATAATTTTTAAAACACACTTCATGAAATTTTGGTATTTCAGAATCATAATATGTCTGCAGTTTAGAGAAAGAAATTTACATTAAAATGCTGAACATAAAATATATTTTGTGAGCTTCAAATGATTATATAAGTATTTTCACCATTTTAACTTGAATACATATCACTTTACAATGTGACCACTAATAACACTGACAAAGTACATTCTGTTGTATAATACATGCCAACTGATGTATTACGATTATTTGATTTTTATTTAAAAAAAAACCAAAACAATGGAAACCAAATCATAATGGGCTGAAGAAATTAGTTTTCAAAACCAATTCAGTTTTATAATGTTTATAAGGTATTTAAAGCAATTGAAGGAAGAATTCTCACATCTCATGCAATACTCCAGAATCAGGGGCGCCTGGGTGGCTCAGTGGGTTAAAGCCTCTGCCTTCGGCTCAGGTCATGATCCCTGGGTCCTGGGATCGAGCCCTGCATCAAGCTCTCTGCTCAGTGGGGAGCCTGCTTCTTCTCTCTCTCTCTCTGCCTGCCTCTCCACCTACTTGTAATCTCTCTCTCTCTGTAAAATAAATAAATAAATTCTTTAAAAAAATACTCCAGATATCACCTGCTATCTACTTAATCCTCAGAATGTTGTATGGAAAATTGGTGACTATGGAGTTCTTCATTGCAGCTAACATATCTGATAAAGAATCAATCTGATTTATTTATTCTTGTGGTTGCCAACATGGAGGAATGGAAAGAATCCAAATTTTGTAGTCAAATAAATCTTAGTTCAAATATGGGTTCCATTTCTTACTAATACCATGGAAATAATTGTATATGGTGGTTAATTAGTATTAAGACTATTTTGCAGGAACTGAGAAGTGCTGAGTAAAATTCTTTATTTTGTCTTTATATGTAATTATAATTCTATGTTAATGCATTTATTTTTTTCTGCAGCACATTCATTTAAAACTATTCAGGAAATATTTACTACAATGAGAGATAGTGAAAAAGATTTATTGTTCTCCTTTAAAAAGATTTTCCAATCCTGAAATATAGTGTACCATTCTTGTTATTGAATCGTAAGAAAGAAATAATAGTTGGGAAAGGTAGAATAGCTATAGTGATTAAGGAAATAGAGGAAGGATTTTCACGCTAAAAACTTTTAAAGAAAGACTCTGTGTTAAGAATGGAGATTCTGAGAGACACCAAGTATTACAAAATTATAAAGTGTAGAGGGTGTACCTTTATTTAGATACAGAGGTGTGTTATTTATTTATTTATTAAAAGATTTTATTAATTAAAAGATTTTATTTGTTTATTTGATAGAAAAAGAGAGAGAGGGAACACAAGCAGGGGGAGTGGACAAGGGAGAAGCAGGCTTCCCACTGAATGGGGAGCCCAAGGCAGGGCTCAATCTCAACACCCCAGAATCTTGACCTGAGCAGAAGGCAGATGCTTAACGACTGAGTCACCCAGGAGCCCCCAGAGCTGTATTATTTAGATAGATCTGGCCACAAGACCCAGCAACATTATGATGCCATTCATTAGTTACCCTTCTATGAGGTCCTTGAGGAAAGAACATGCACTGAGGAAACAGGCAAGATAGAAAAACACTGTATTTGTACCTGGTACAAAGGTTTTAAGGTCACAAAGTCCTGTTTAGAGATCTGCAAATGAGCTAGGATAAACCCTATGAAGAACTCCTTCTGTCTAAATTAGGTTAGGCTCACTGGCTAAAAATCAGACAAAAAGCAGATAAACCCTTCTTTATCACTTCCATTCCCAATCTCAAGCCCAAATATATCCAAGGAAAGAGTAATCAAGGCCACAACAGACTTGAACAGCCAGAAGGAGGTGGTCAGTCCGCACCAGTGTTTATTACAAAGATGGCCTAGACTTGAATTTGCAGTCTGGGTTTCTATTCTTGTTTGGGTCAAGGGAAAATGAGATCCCTAAAGAATGTCTACCACTAGAAACCTAATTTACAGCACCACTGGATCATCTTCCAAAGCATACAGATTTTTCTCTTTTCATACTATATAGTAAAATCCAATAGTAAATGGGTTCTAGATATCAATGGGTATCTGTGGAAGATTGGGAAAATAAGGTTTAAATAACTTTGAGCAAACTATGAGGCTTTCTGCAAGCATGCAAGGAGAAATAAGTCCACAAGAAAGGATTATGGATCAGCATCTAGTTTCTTAGTAGGAAGAGGCAGTTTCCAAAGTCCTGCAATATATATTTTTTATTTTATACATCTCTCTTGTCACCTCATATTACCGCTGATACACATCTGTTCCTCCATTTCTTACAGAATACCTGAGGCTGAACTTGTCCTATTTTTGATCCCCATAGCCTAGCAGCAGTCTATAGTATATGCCTATATATCTCTATCTCTATCTCTATATATTTGTCACTGTGGTTTTTTTT
>ML101338.1:10877-21237 GCA_003697995.1 Taxidea taxus jeffersonii | reverse complement strand
GGTCACTCCAATCTATGGGGATTGTTGGTTGTGACTTCAAATATGGAGGAAAACCACATATCCAATCCAAATGATAAACAGTTGTGCTTAGTTTTTTCTCCAGAATTCAACCAAGTCAAAAATCAAAGCACTAAAGCAAACAAAATGGGTTTCATTTAAATGAACTTACTTTGTTTAAAAAAATAGCAGGTCACAAAAGACCCCACTAAGGTGTTTCATAAATATATAGATTATTGCCCTCAATGGGTAATAGCTAATGGACCTCTCTCAAAACAGGTTGACTAATGAAGAGGATTTGAAAGACCACTACATTTTATTAGTGATATTCTAAAATTGTGCAGATAGGGAAATTGACATAGACAAGGACATAAATACAGATTTGGGTCCAACATGCTCACAAGTGAATGCAGGTGTATATACTGTACACATGTGTGTATGTATATGTATGTATCTCAAGCCCATTGGTAATTTACAAAATAAAATTTAGAAAATATGGTTTTCAAAGCCATCCTGATGAAATGGGGCTATCTGTAGATATCCTCCCTAGCCCACTAGAGCAGTGATTTACAATGCCCAAGTATACAGGTCCAGAGTCTCCACCACAGGCCAAGAACTTGAGCTCAAAGAGAAGTCATCTCATTATCATTATGCGTCACTGAAATGCATTCTACAAAGTTTCCTGTTTTTATAAAAGACTGATGGATACCAACGGTAGTGTTCTACTGAAGTAGCAGTATTGGAAAATAAACACAAGTCAAGCTAAAGTTTCCTGCAAACAGTCGTTAACATTGTACCAAGAAATGTAGCCATCAAGAACCTACTGAAATGTTGCCAATGTTTTCCTGCAGATGCCCATGCACATGGTGGTAATTCCTGGAATTTTCAGGAAGGACTTTCTGATTTTATGTAGTCATCAGGGTTGTTGAGTTGTATTCCATGCAATGCTTTATGACCTTATTATTATGGGTCTTATGGCTGGTTGTTTTGTTTTGTTTTTTTAAGATTTATTTATTTATTTATTTTGAGAGAGGGGGGAAGGGAGAGAGTGAGCGGGGCAAGGAACAGAGAGAGAATTTCAAGCAGATCCCCTACTGAGGGCAGATCTGGACACAGGGCTCAATTCCAGGACTCTGAGATCATGACCTGAGCCTAAATCAAGAGTTGGCTACTCAACCGAGCCACGCAGGTGCCCCTAAAGGGTGTTTTAGTTAACACACCAGCAACTGTTTTCTTGGCTGATGGTTTCTCAATAATCTGATTTTAAGACAGAGGTTGTGGTCCAAACAAACAGCATATTCCCTCTGCTAAATCAGAGGTATACATCTTTCTCACCAAATATGGTTGCTTCACGAAGCTTCAACATTGCCACTGGATTCTTTGCCCCTTCCCCATCACTTCTGTACCCGAAATTGAACCACAAAGTTAAAACAGGTGGAGTGAAGGGTTCTTTTCCCCTTGCCTAATCAGGTCATGGTAAAATAGGTGTGACAGTTATTATTCTAAAAAGGTGGTCTCCTAATTTTCTTTGTGTGCCACAGCCCTCTGAGAATCTGATTTAAAAATAAAAAGCTATGGACTTCATGGCCAGATAAAAATATTTACTCTTGGGGCGCCTGGGTGGCTCAGTGGGTTAAAGCCTCTGCCTTTGTCTCAGGTCATGATCCCAGGGTCCTGGGATCGAGTCCCCGCATCAGGCTCCCTGCTTAGCAGGGAGCTTGCTTCCTCCTCTATCTGCCTATCGTTCTGCCTACTTGCGATCTCCCTGTCAAATAAATAAATAAAATCTAAAAACAAAATATTCACTCTTACCATTTGGAAAACAATTTCAGTAAGCCACTACAGGCCCATCAGTGGCCCCCAAGTTTTTAATTCTCTTCTCAGAAGAGGAAACATGAGACAATAATGTGTCTTATTTGTGCCTATCTCACAGAGACTAAGCCATCTAAAAGTGAAGAAACATTCCCAACAGACTTAAAGAAGGAAACAGGTGCCCTCTGATCCAGAGCTTTCTCCTCCCAGAATTATTTTTACCTGTTTTCCTAGGATCAGAAACAGGAGACTAGTTACAAACTATTTCAGTGATGGGTATTTATATGCAGTTTACTTAAGTCACTAAATGTATACAAACAATTCTGTAGAAATCCTTGTCATTGCCCCAAAAAAGCAAAAAAGTAAAACATTATTCTTGAAGGGTTGGTTGTAAGATGCCACCTAAAAGCATTTTCAAATCTTAAATATAGGTTCCCCTCCCAGAGAGACGTGACCTTGGTGCCTTTGTAAATCAGACTCTACTTGTGGAAGTCTTGGACCTTCCAGACCCTTTGCTCTATAAGGTTTCCGCACATGCCCCATGCTGGGAAGTGACACAGTTCCAGTAATATCCCACAGCTTCTGAATGTCCTTTGCTAAGGGAATTGTCTCGGTTCTCATTGTACACAAAGCATTTCACTTCGCCCTCAGTTGGCTGCTCCATGGAGCCTTAAAGCTAGGGGGCTGTTTTTGGTGGGGGAGAGAAGGATGTTCTAATACAAACAACAATTAGCAGAAGGGCAGCATAAGTAAAATGCCTGTGATATGGATGCACTCCCAGCTGCCTGATTATTCTTATAGAATAGGATATTAATTCCAGATGCCTTAAGAATAGACATTTCTTCATATCCATCAAGTACTTTTCTCAGAGTAACTGAAAAATAAGCTAATACCTGATGATAAGCCTCCCTCTTTGGAAGGCATAATCCTTCTTCTCGGCCAAAAAGGCACCATGTAATAGGGGTAGCAAATAAATTTCATTTCACATAGGAACTCCAATTGGCTGATAGTATACGCCTAGAGTGATATATTGAGGATTCTAAGGAAGTGTATCTGATGAGGGAGAAGGAATTGATTATCAATGTCTGCCATGTGTACATAAGGGGGGTGCTATCACTTAAGCCTCGTGCTTGCCATTTTGATGTACAGCATTACTGAGCACTGAATGAAAACGTACAAATAGAAAGACTATGTAATATATAAGCTGGGCTGTACTTGAGAGCTTGATTTTTTTTTAAGTCCATTTTACCAAGCAATTTTTCATGGATGTCTCTAAACTACATGTTAAAAGACCTGTTATGTTAAAAGTCTACATGTTAAAAGTCCTGTTGCAGAATAGTATGGTGATCTGAGTGGAGCATGACAGTGGCTTCAACATACCCTCCTGTTTCTTCCTTGACTGGTACTTAAGGTGAAGGGCAGCCCAGCTGCTCTACCATGGGTAGGACAAAAATGGGTGTCCCTGAACAGGGACAACCAAATGGAAGATAATCTGACATCAGCCACCATATGTCTCCTCAAATCCATGTCCCTAGTGTTACAGTATGTCCCCAGAGTACATTTGCTCTTTATCTGAGTCAGTGGTTTCCAAATGGGGACAATACCCCTGTCTCAGGGACACGAAGCACTGTCTGGAGACATTTTTGATGGCCACAGTGGGAGGAGGGGGTGCTATTCCCATCTAAAAGGTAGAGACGAAAGATGCCGCTAACCATCCCATGAAGCAAAGAACAGCTTCCCCCCACCACCATCAAAAGAGAAAATTACCCAACCTGAAATGTCAATAGTGAAATAGTGTCAAGGTTAAACCCTGATACAAGTCAACAACATGTCCTCTGCTGTTCAAAACACACTGCAGCACACAGCACGGTGGTTAAACTTGGGGGCTCTGTGTATGAAACCCCCACCTCACCATCAACCATATGACCCTAAGCAAAGCACTTGACCTCTCTCAGCTCTCACGTCCCCATCTCTGCAATAGGGATGACAGCAGGGTCTACTCCACAGGACCAAATGTGAAAATGAAATTAAATCTCTTAGCAAAGTACCTGGCAGATGGAAAGTGTTAGCAAAAAACAGGAATGACAAGAACCTCAAAATATTCCATCAGGTAAACAATGTGTAACAGCAGCCACATGCCTGGCACCAGGGCCACAAAATCAGAACCAGAACCACCATACGGCCTCATCTAAACTCCATTCACCCACCAAGACACAATGGCACATTTTAGCTGAAGCATTAGATTTGGCATGTCTCTAAACCTCAAAGGTACATCTCCTTTGACCCAGCAATTGCATCTTTATGGATTTATCTTATAGATAAACTTACATATGTAGGTCATGGTAGTGATCAAGGATATTCAATGCAGCCGTTTATTAATGAAATATTGGAGGGGTGCCTGCGTGGCTCAGTCAGTTGAGCACCTGACTCTTGGTTTCGGCTTGGGTGATGATCTCAGGGTCCTGAGGTCTCGCCTCTTATGAAGCCCTCTGCTGAGTCCCACAAGGAGCCCCCGCATGGGTTCCACACTCAGCAGAGAGACCGCTTCTTTTCTTTTACTTCTCCCTTTGCTTTTCCCCATGTGTGGATATGTATGCATGCACACACGTTCTCTCAAAATAAATAACTAAATCTTTAAAAAAATGAAATATTGGAAATAATGTAAACATCCAGCAAAAATGAGACCAACTAAATAATGGAAAATAAATATGGCAATGGAATATTATGTACCCATCAACGAAATGGAGGAGAAAGATATATATTATGAATACAGAATAACCCCTAAAATATATCTGTAAATTAAAAAATATGAGCAAAGAATAGAACCACGCATATCTTATGCTACCTTCTCTCTGTGTAAAGGTGTGTATCTGCATAATAGCTCTGACAGGTTACATGAGAAACCATACTAGTAGTTGCATCTGGTGAGAGAGGAGGCAAGGAGAAGGGCATGTATTTTTCTCAGCATATTCTTGCACTTTTTGTCTAGTATTGTGTCATTCTAATCTAAACTATTAAATAAAGTGAAGCATCAACTATGCCTGCTTAAATACAACATTCCCTGCCTCAAAACTAGCCTATTTCTTTTGCACTTTTTGTGAATGCTGAGTACATTATCCCTTGCCTAAAAATGAGGAATTTTAAACCATTTGGTCCAATCTTTTTCTGTATAGATGCCCCCAACTTTTAATCCAAAAATGTCTACAGACAAGCTGACTATTATCACCTAGTTTGCTGTGCTCACAACAACAAAAAACTGGACGAAGTTCTCATTTTAACTCAGAATGACAAATTCGGAGACGATACCCAACCTTTCCCCTCACCCCCCTTTGCAAACTCCGGCATTTGAATGAAGAGCTGTATCAATTAGCAAAGTCAGTCAGTTCTCAGAAGCTGAGCTGGATCCTGGGCTATTATTAGTTTCTGAACAATGGCTTGGAGGGAAGGGGAAAAAAAATAAAATCTGCACTAGGCTTTGAATTTTGAAACCACTATTCTGGGAAAAGACACAATTATATTACACAGTTAGATGATTTAGAGGATTCACCTTATGAAATGAGTTCTGCTGCTCTCCCTCCCAGACCTATTAAAAAAAAAAAAAAGTTGCTTCATGGTGTCTTAATTGATGACTATATGAGAATATGGTTTTTGCTTTGTTTTGTTTTGTTTCTAACGACTGAAAATAATTAATGTTGCTTTTAAAAGTTAAAAGGGGAAAAAATTAAATGGCAAGGGCACACTGACCTCTGCTGGCATTTCATAAACTGTTTTTAAGACAAGTGTTTGTTCCAGGCACTGCTTCCCATTTATTCTCCCGCACTGAGGTACGTGTGTGGCCTGGCAGAACGAGTACTCCCCAGTATGCTCCCCAAAATTATGGAAAGAGAAGACCATCAAGGAGTGAAAGCCCAGGAGCTTCTCTCCCCTGTATATATGAGTTCCCTCCCTTCTTTCAGTAAAGCAGTCTGGAGCTCTAGGGAATAAATAATGTTATTATTTTTTTTTTTTAATAAGTAGAAGACTTACACTAGAGGCAATTTAAATTTGCAAGCTGCTTCCCTGGCTTTATTTCTACAAAAGGGAATTTCCCCAATCTTAGTCTCCAAACAGTGAACAAAGGAGGGACACAGGGCAGCAGCGTTCTACCTAGGCTGGAAGAGCGAGGAACATAGAACCAACGGAATGTTCATCAGAGTCTCAAGACCACAGCAGCAGCAGAATGAAACACGTGAATAAAAAGGGAGGGCAGGGAAAATGTTAACTTTCAGAAAGAAGCAAAAGGATCTCTGCTGTGCTAACCACAGACTTGAAAAGAGATTCCAAAATGCTCAAGTCCCAGAAGGTTTTCCCAATGTTTTTTAATCTGTTAGTGACACGGAGCCAACGAGGGGGCAATTAAGGAGTGGTCTAAGGTGAATGAACTCTGTTTTCTCATAAAGTGTCATGGATGTTGTTCCTAGAGTTGGGATCTGGCTCTACCTCCTCAGAGGTTGTCACTGCTGAGTAAGCACTCGTGTAGGGAGGACGTGGACCTAAACAGAGCTAGGCCTTGAGACGTCCTACGCAGGATGCCTGGCTGCCACAGCTCCCCCTTCCCAGGAGCTCAGAACTCAGAGCCGACCATCAGCACCGCCCTGTTAGCCTTTGTCCCCTCGACTCTCCTGCAACCCACACACTGGCACTGGCATGCACACGCACACAGGGGCACTGGCGTGCACATACAGGGCCCCCGCGTGCACATACACACAAGGGGGCACCAGCGTGCACGTACACATGCACACACATGCACACGCAGAGCCCCGATCCCACAGGTGCTCCCAGCAGTTAGTCCCTCACCTTCAGAGCTATTTTCTCTCATCTTCCATACACCTATGAGTAATGGTACACAGATCTTCCCCACTTCAGGGAGAAGAACACTGGGTCTCAGGACAGGCTGCGAGTTCTGGCCTCTGCAGCTTCTCTGGCTACATCAACTCCCTTGCGCCAGCTGCTGCAGGCACAGGTGCCACCTTGTAGTGGCGCAACACATTCAGGACATGCAGAATGCTCTCCTACCTGAACATGCTGGTGCTCACCATGGCCTCCTCCCCAGTCTCCACCAATCTTCTTTACAAAACTTGGCCCTTCTCGTTCTCCAGGTCTCAGCTTAAATGTCACCTCAACGTCTCTCCTTGGAGAAACCTTCCCTCACCCTCCCGCATAATGTGGCCATCCACCCTTCTATTAGGTTGCTCTG
Organism: Taxidea taxus jeffersonii; assembly: GCA_003697995.1. Lineage (NCBI taxonomy): Eukaryota > Metazoa > Chordata > Mammalia > Carnivora > Mustelidae > Taxidea > Taxidea taxus. Next base: position 14,192 of record ML101338.1, on the reverse strand, counting down.
TTTTGTTTCCATCTTAATACTTGCAGTACATAATTATGTTATCCATTTATTTCTTTTCATGTTTTCTGTTGGTCTCTCCAACGACAGAATATGCTTCATGAGACACAGAACTTGTTGGTCTTGATCACTGGTCAGTGTATCACCCCAATATACAATATTCCCATGCCTGGCACAGAGCATGGGTCTGAAAATGTTTACCGAATGCATCAAAAAGGCAATGAGCAACCCCATAAAAGTGATCCTAAGAGATCATATGCAATGCTCCAGGGAAACAATTTTAAAAAGAAAAAAATGGAAGAAAATAAGAAAACGTATCTATCTGCACTGTTGGGACTCAAAATAATATTCCTTTCCTCCAGATGCAGCTCAGGATACCAAGCACTGTATTATATTGTCCTATTTTCTAGGGATTCCTGGTGTTTTAAAGGACTGTAATTTATTTATTTGTGTCTTTTAACTTCCACCTATCTTACAAATACTTATTTTGTGTGGAAATGTATAAAAGGGAGACCTCAATAAAGTAGAGTCAGGAGAACCATAGGGGAGGTAGAAAGAGTGAGCCCTACCACCCAACATCCATTACAGGAGAAAGTGAAAATTACAGACCCCAGCAGAACTGTCACAAGGAAAGAACCACCAATTACAGATCCCAACAGGGAAAGATGCACACTGCATCTCCTACAAGCAATCCACTACCCCCACCACTTAGCCACTGAACCATCATCACCCTAAACTCTTGCTTCTCTCCAATAGACTTTCTTTTTTTTTTTTTTTAAGATTTTTATTTATTTATTTGGCAAAGGGAGAAAGAGCACAAGTAGGCAGGGAGGCAGGCAGAGGGAAAAGAGGGAAGCAGGCTCCCCACTGAGCAGGGAGCCCAATGCAGGGCTCGATCCCAGGACCCTGGGATCATGCCTGAGCCGAAGGCAGACACTTAACCGACTGAGCCACCCAGGCACCCCTCTCCAATAGACTTGCATTCAAAACAGTCCTTTCCAACTTCCTTCTCCTCCATAATGTTCACCTCTTTTGTCTGTGGGACTTGCCTATGGTTTTGCCATAGCTTGCATGTCTCAAATTGCAATTCTCTGCCATTCCTAGACAAACTTCATTCTGCGGTAAAATACCTCTTTTATTTTTAAGGTTAACACCTGCAAATAATATTTTTCTGAAAATTAAAAAAGAAACAGAAATTACAGGAAAAGGTGGAAATTAAAGGCAGAGAAGTAAAACGGACTTGACAATAAGGCTAATATGCAAAACCTACGCTAGCGAATCCATTTACTATCAAGATTGGATTCTAAAATCAGCTCTGGGCTTCCAGGCTGGCTTTGTGAAAAGGGAACATCATCAGTTGCTGCACAGAAGACTGTCTGGTACATAAGTACCAATCAATACCTCAAGAAAGGAAAAAAATCTTTCCGACCCTGAAACCAGAGACAAGATGCTGACCCCCAACAGAGTCCTCAGGAATCTGATCACAACAAATAGCAGGAAGCATCAGTTCTCCAGTTTGCATCTTTCTTGGTTCCCCTCATTTGTCTTCAGTGATGGTTACATTCTTTTCACTTCGAGGGACTCCACTATAACCACACTTGAACGTTAGTTTAAAAAAATCTATTCTTGGGGCACCTGGGTGGCTCAGTGGGTTAAAGCCTCTGCCTTCAGCTCAGGTCATGATCCCAGGGTCCTGGGATAGAGCCCCGCATCGGGGGGGTCTATGCTCAGCAGGGAGCCTGCTTCCTCCTCTCTCTCTCTGCCTGCCTCCCTGCCTACTTGTGATCTCTGTCTGTCAAATAAATAAATAAATAAATCTTTTTTTAAAAAAATAGAAAATTAAAAAATCTATTCTTTTTCTTTGCATATATAATACCTATTTTTTTAAAACATGGGATCAAATGGCTTTCCTGGGATAGCTCTCATTATAAGCCAAAGGCAGGAAAACATAATTTAGGAGAACTCCACTAACATAGTGAGGGTAAACAGTTCCTTATTCTCATAACATACTTTCAGTGATGACTGGAAATTCAAACAGATTAGACTCTGAGTAGTTCCTGGAGTGGAAGCTCTTGTCTGAATGCTATAAGTCGATGAACAGATGAGGTGGGACCACTCTGAGGTGGCGATGGAGTAATTACTTAACCTGCTGTACTCTGAAGCACCAATCCTCAGGGAGAGGGGTAGAATCACTCATCCTTTAATAGACAGGGAAATGGAGACCCAGAGAGGTGCAGTAACTCACCCAAGGTCACAGAGCTAGAAAGTGGCAAAATGTGCATTCAAGAAAATTGGGTATGGCTGGCTCCAAAGCCTGTGTCCTGTGTTCACACAAAGCCTGTGTTCACAACATTTGTTCTCAGGGAGATTGGTCATTCCAAAGCTTTTCTGACTCCTAAGGAGCTCCATTAGCTTAGGTCAGTGTGCCATCATCTCCTTAGCTAGTAGCATCCTGCCTGCTATAATTCAGATTGACCAAACTCCCCAGATCAGAAATGAGAAGCCCTCCCAGGAAGAGTCCCATATTCTTAAAGACAGGTATCACTTACCCTCTCTATTCCACCCAAGGAAACTCCTGAAATTTCTCAACCTGTGCAAATGAGAACTATTTTCTTTCCCTTGGGGAATTTCTGCACGTGAGGTCTCCATCACCGGCCTTTGCAATGAGCCTAAACTGAACTCGGTTCTTTAAGACTGCCAAGGGAAAGGGTGGTGTTCTTCACAACACCGTGGCAGTAAGCTATGCCACAGGCTAGCCTTCCCTTCAGAAAGACCTAAGGAGGAGCAGCACATTCCTGGGGCCTCATTAAGAGACTCACTCTAGAATACAAGCAGTGACCCCAGAATCAAGACGGGGGGCGTGTCCCAAGGGAAGCAGACGCACAGCTAGCACCACTGGATCTAGCTAGGGCCACTGTTGCTGAATCAGCCTCTCGATTCCCCGCTCTGTCACTTCTCATAACGAGTCTAATAAATTAGTGTTTCTCTCTGCCAATCAGTCAGAGCTCGTGCATATGGCCACTGTCAGCGGTCCTCTGCAGGCGGGACTCCATCTAGTGACTCAGGCCTGTCAGCTCCTTCAAGTGTACATTTGTAGCTATGCTGGGTTCCTCCCCTTCACTCTCAATTTATCATCTTGGTTACAGTCAAAAAGGAAAATGAAGGAATCACATTTCGGAGCCAATTTGCTGCCTAGAGGAATTGTGAAATTCTAGCAGCAGCAATAATGGTAATAATGATATCATCATTATTAAATGACAATAATAATTGCCACTATTATCCTAGCAAGCGCCCCTACTAAACACACACTACATGCCC
>RCUC01128880.1:0-10053 GCA_003697995.1 Taxidea taxus jeffersonii | reverse complement strand
GTACAGAAAGTAAAAGAAAAAGTTCTCATGGTATTTTATTGAAACTATAAACACCCCCTCTAATGCAAATGAAAACCTGAAAGCACACACATGAACGTTCTGACAGCTGTGCTGTTCTTTCAGCTTCTACAGATGACAGTGCAGCCGAGAAGAAAGGGGGCACCCTTCATGCTGGCCTCATTGTTGGGATTCTCATCCTGGTCCTCATTATAGTAGCTGCCATTCTCGTGACCGTCTATATGTATCACCATCCAACATCAGCAGCCAGCATTTTCTTTATTGAGGTAAGTGTCAGGCATGACACATGAAATCCAAGCTGGTTGATGAACTCTGTGCATTTGCTAACACCACCTGTATTTAATAGGCACCACCTGATTTCTACATTTTGCAGTCACGAGCAGACGGGTTTCACACATGCGTGCACACACAACATATTGATAGATTGCTTTCATGTGATAAGTTCACTTATCTCAGGAGCTTTTAAAGAAATAAGCTATCTTGCCTTTCACAGATCTGAAGAAAAATAGAAACCATAATGTTTTTGTCCTGTTAGACCAACTATTCACCTGATCATAGAAAGATATTCAGCAGGTGCTGGAGGCTGCAGGACTTGGCTTGGATGTATTGATCAGTAAAGACTAATTGAGTATTGGCTGCATTCATAATACAATATGGTGGACGTGCTCTCAACCATTTAGGAAAAAGAGAGCTTTCACTACAAAATAACAATATGATGTAACAGGTATAACAATAAGATAAGGGTGTGTGCCATCACCATTTTGTGTAATGTGCCTATATTTATATGTTTATATATGAATGTGCATGCATGTGTGGGCACACACACACACACACACACACACTAAGCCACAGAGAGAGCACTGTGCTAAACTGGTGTTCTCTTTTCATGTACAAAATGTAGATTTAGTGCCAATTCCCAAGAACAATCAGAGAGGAAGACCAGGGGCTGTGCTAAAGGATCCAAAGCCAAGCCTTGATGTCCAAAAGGCCTGCAATTGGGATGCTGGGAGAGCACTGGATAAAGTTCATGTCACATTCTATGCCCCAGTCATTTGGAATTCCTGGGACCATCATGTGTGCAGCTTTCATTCCAACATCTTAATAGGGCTACTGCTCTTCCAACCCCAAATAAATAGTAAAGCAATGGAGGAAATCTTCCCCCCTTAGAGTGTCAAACCTATAAATCTGAAATTTTTTCCAATTCATTGGGTGACGTACAGAAAGGCGGATTAGAATTTTGTTCACTTGTTGAATGGGAAATTATCATAAATTTTAAACTACAGAATTACCTTTGTTCCCTCTAAGAGGGAGAGATGAGAGCTAATCAATTAAATAATTGCTCAAAAGTCCTATATGGTTCTCAGCTGTCTGTAGACTAAAATGCAGTCTCCTTAGGTTGGCATTCAAGGCCTTGGCAGTCTAGATCTTGTCGATCATTTTGATCTTTATCCCATACATCTTCCACCTGGAGATGACAATACCATCATATTTCCCTTTTTACTTTTCCCTATACATGCTCCAAATTTTCCATGCCATCAAGACTTTGTTTATTCTGTTTCCTCCACCAACAAAGCCCTCTCTTGCCATCCCAGTTCTGGGGATTGAATTCAGGATCCTTCAATGCCATGTGTCCCATAAGCTTCCCTGAACCATCTCTGTCTGGACAGCTGGACATAATCTCTCTTTCTCCTCTGAAATTTTATTCATTATAATTCATCCATGTCTTTCTATGGCATTTACCTTTCTGTTTCACATTAGAATTAACTATGAACCTGATTCCTTCCCCTCCTACTGACTTAAAAGTTTCTTAAGATTTGGATTAAATAACAAAGTTTCCTTTAAATAAGAGGTACTCTTGAGGTAAAAAAATCCTTTGAGATTTCGAGCTTCCATTAAAATTTCATATATGTATTCTGGAAATGGCATCCTCATTTAAAATCAAAATAATTGTGAAATTATCAAGCATTTCATTTAGTTGGAAAGCTATTTTTTAAGTTTTGCTAAGTCGCTTCCTTTCATGGAAGAAAATAGGAAACTTTCCTGGGTCATGAATGCATTCCTCAAATAGTCGACAAGTGCCAAGCTTCAAGGCTTCAGTGACTAAGCAGACATCAGGCTGCTGCTATAACCCCTTACTTATTGAAGCCTTTAAGTGCACCATGCAATCTATTTTCTGACACTGTAAAAACGAAGACACTGTGAAATATCTGATGGTGATGGAATTGGCCATTTGCACGGTGCAGAGGGCCCAGTTCACATCGGTGCATAACAATCCCTGTGGAAATACAAAGTGAGACTGAAGAATACTGAAAGTTTTTTTTTTTTAATTTTTTTTTTTTTTTTTTTTTTTTGTGGGTTTTTTTTTGGGGGGGGGTGGCATTCATCTTAGAGATAGTTTTGTTCTATGCCCTCATCACACAAAGGAAGAGACTGACGCTCAGAGTGGTGGAATGGTTTCTCCAAGGTCAAAGAGCCACAGTTGTAGAAATATTTCTCTTGTCTTTCTACCCTCAAATAAGCAGAATCATTCTGTAGGTTCCTGAGCTTTTCTTCCCTTTGCCTTTTACCTTCCCATTGGGTTGACAGTCAATTTCTACATAAATCACTTCTTCCTTGACACCCTACTAGCTGTCCCCATGCAGCTCACAGTGGCTGGTCAGCAGGTGATTTTTGAAGATGATAATCTTAGCTTTACTATTATTAAAGCTGACCCATGTTGACAAATTCAAAACACAGACCCGTCATGACTTCACAGTAACTGACGTGTTAGACCCAGGAATTTGAAGGTTTTGAATTACTGGTTAAATTAGAGTCATTGGTGCATAAAAAGACTGAATTTACCAATATTATGTAAATTGCTTTTCATGTGCCTCATTATACTGCTGTCTGCTTTTTAAATGAAACTGATGTGCTTTATCCCATTATGAAAACAATACCTGTTCGTTATAGAAAATTTGCAGAAATGTAAAGAAGAAAAAGTAGTCATCCTTATAGGGCTAACATGTGGAAACAATCACTATTACTATTTTAATTTATTTTCTATTGGTATTTTTGTATGCAGAATTTTATGTTTGCCCAGTTAGTTAACTGTGATTTCACCGAAATGCAAACTGTTATTTTTTTTAAATAACATTTTTCATTTGTAAACGTCATTTTGATGGCTGTATACTATTCCATTCAGTGTTTAGTCAGTACCTTTTATTGATTGCCTCTTATGCTGTCAGGTGGTATTCAGAAAGTACTAACATTTCCTAGAAGTAGAAAAAAGCCTTACTTGACAAGGTATTAGGTTCCCATTGCTGCTGTAACAAATTACCACAGACCTGGGAGCTTAAAACAATATATGCTTATTATCTTACAGGTTTAGAGGTCAGAAGTCCAGATTTAGTCTCACTGATGTAATTAGTCTCACTGGAGGTCAGAAGTGTAGAATTAGTCGAGGTGTAAGCAAGCCTGGCTCCTTCTAGAGATTTCAGGAGAAGTTTTTTACTGTTTTCAGCTGCTAGCGGTTGCATGCATTTCTTGACTCCTGGCCCTTCTGATCATCCCAAACTCTGTTTCTGCCATCATATCTACTAACAACTCTAAATCCTTTTGCCTCCCTCTTGCAAGACCCCTTGTGATTACATCAGGCTCATTTGGACAATCCAGGATAATCTCCCCATCTCAAACTCCTTAATTTAATCCCATCTACAAAATTCATTTTCCTGTAGAAGGTAGCATTGGCAGATTTTAGCTTTTCAGACACACATTTCTTTGGAAGGTTATTATTCTGCCAACCACAAACTGTATCACATGTGAGATACATTACACTCTACCCATTAAACTGTGACAGGCCCTTGACCATAATACACATTCCAATTTTTGTGATATTAAAATGTTACCCAGTGTGTATCTTGTGTGTTTTTCATAATGAAATTCAGGTTGCATTGAATGCTTATAGGACTTAGTTCCTGTGCTACACTGTGTATACTGTGATGAAATGTAATGACTTTGCCCTTGAGTGGATAGACCAGAGTTTATGCAACCAATCTCATATTATGGAGCATTGGGGCTCTTCCTTTTTCTTGTTGTTGTTATTTTTGCTATTATAGTTAGCCCTGTTATGACAGTAATGATAGTGATAGTGAACACTTATTAAATTCACCTAGTGGAAGTGATTTATACTTACTACCTCATTTAATTCTCACAAAGACCCTAGGGTAAATAAAGATTATCTTTTTATTTCATAACATAGATGATGAAACTGAGACACAACATTTAAGTAACTTGCTCAACATCATGAATTTAGCCTAGTGGTGGAGTCAGAATTTGAGCCCTGCCTCTCCAGAGACCATATACACAACCACTGGGCCATGCTGCCTCTTTGTGTGTAGAGGGCTCTCCTCAAGTGCTGTGTAAAAATATAGGAGGATATAGATTATGTCCTTAGAATAGATTCTTAAAAGTAAAATCAAAAGAAGGCAATAAGCCATTTAATATCACTGAAATATTGCCAAAGATCATTGTCCAGATGTGTACACCAATTTGTGTAGCTGTTGTTGCTCTTGTCTACTTTTAGTGAAGGGAATGACAATGGCTGTTATCTGTGTTTTGTTCTTGCAGAAAATATATACCAGTTATTGTGCATTTTATGGACACAAACCCTCTCCCTCATACAAAGTACTTAAATGGGATTTAGATTTTTTTCTTTTTTAAGATTTTATTTATTTATTGAGAGAGAGAGAGCATGAGGGGAGGGGCAGAGGGAGAGGAGGAAAGCAGACTCCTCGCTAAGCAGGGAGCCTGACATGGAGCTCGATCCCAGGACCCTGGAATAATGACCTGAGCCAAGGGCAGATGCTTAACTGACAGAGCCACCCAGGTGCCCCTGGGCTTTAGCTTTTAAACATCATATTTAATAGGAGAAAAAATGGGATAAAATGGGAATTAAAATTTAGAAATACATCCTTATATGGAATACTAAGTGAATGTGACAAAGGCAATAAAATAACTAAAATGAAGGGAAAACTAGATGAAAGTCAAGAAGTCCTTGTGATAAAGCAGGTCAGCACCTTGTATATTGTGCAATTAAACAATTAAATTGTTCATATCCTATGTCATCATATACAGGGTCAGGTATAAGTATTTCATTCTCCTAAGACATTCAGTCTTTACTCAGTCTGGCAGACTAGTCTATTTTTCCTGAACTTATTTTCTATTCCTCTAACATCCTCTTCATATTTTATGCTGAGCATTTTCTTTAACTTCTTACTAGATGACTTTCATTTTGTGTTTACCTGACTTTTCTCACTAATTTTCAAAAAGACACTTGATTTTGACCGAAATCCATCGTATGGCACAAGAATGATTAATGTACTTAAAATCTTTTTTAAAATTAAGTTTATTATCTTGAAACAAAATAGCAGAGTACAAATATTCAAATAATCACATGCACCTTAATTTTTAATAGATTTTAATAAAACTACTATCTCTTTGGAAGAATTAAATATGCCTTAGATTCTACATTAGTGTTTGCTGAACATTTCTAGGCATAGATTCTGTGATTATAATAAATTTCATTGTTGCATGAATATGGGTTACAGAGATAAATGTTTACACTGTTACTTAAACATATTACAATTTAAGATTTTTAACTAAGATACATAAAATGTAATCTAGCTGAAGGTCAAGAAAATAATATTCTACAGTAGTAATCACATGAAAAAGAATACCCACGAAAGAATTATATGTGGACTGTAAACAAATTGCTTTAGACTAGTAATCTTAGTGAAAGAATTTACGTTGAATACTGCCCTTGATTTTTCTTAGTCTTTTAAACAATGGCTAATATTTACACATTTAGGTCCAGATTTGATTGTTCTCTGTTAAAAATGTAGACAAATGGATAAGACCCTAATGATAAAGGTGATTGATACCTTGAAAAGTAGATTCTATGATTAAAATATTAAAGTTTTTTTGTAAAGCAAAAACTAAGAATACTTCATCACACTGCTGATGCTGTGAAGTACTACTGAACACACCCTCACAGAAAAAGCAATCTGAACAAAGGGCTCATTAAAGATGATAGGGAAGAAAGCAAAAATTATAGGCACAATGCCTCTCATGAGGACACTAAGATAATGCAGAAGCAATGAGGCTTACCTTTATATAGAATATAATTCTTATCCTGAGGATTAGAGAAAAGACAGGGTATAGAGCTGAGCTGTCAGTGCGGTAGCCACTAGCCCTAAGTGGCAACTGAGCACTTGAAATGTAACTAGTCTGGACTGAGGTGCATATAAAATACCCAGCAGATTTGAAGTTTACGAGAAAAGAATGTATAGGAGCTCATTAATAATTTCTATATTAATGACATGTTAAAATGAAAATATCTTGGGGATATTGGGTTAACTAAAATATATTATTAAAATTGACTTGGGGGGCAGTCCCAGATAGCAGCACAGGAGGATTCTGAACTCACCTCCTCCCACGGACACCTTGAACCTGTAGAACAATTCCCTATGAAAAAGACCTGGAAAACTGTCGAACAGCTCCTTCACAACAAATTATAAAAGCACCATATGGAGACAGGTAGACACGGAAAAGCCATGCTTACCAAAAACCGCACCCCCAGCATGGTGACTTACAGTCAGGAAAGATCTCACAAATCCAGAACTTCTTTAGGAGCTAGGGGCTTCTGCCCCATATCAGGCACCCTAAGCCTTGAGACCTGCACCATAAAAATGAATTCCTAAAACATCTGTCTTTGAAAACCAATGGGGCTGCCATCCAGGAGACCGAAAAGTCTATAGGGAACTAACATACTCATCTTAAAAGGCTCACACACAGATTCATCACTCCAGGGCCCACCACAGAAGCAGCAATTTGAAAAGCACCTAAACTATATGTGAAGGAGATTCATTTGCCCACCTGAAAGCACTGAAGGAGCTTTGGGGACTCTCTTCAGAAATGGTAGTGCTGCTAAGCAACATTTTTGCTCTCTCTCAATACCTTGTTGGTGCCGGTAGGGGCACACAGTCCCTGCACTGTCTCACTCCCCTTCAAAAGCCAGCAGGCATGCCCCAGCCCCTCCTACTGCCTTGCTAAAGCCAGTGGGCATCCCCAAGCCCTACACTTCCTTGCTGTCCCACTAAAGCCAATAGGCATTCCCGACCCTTGCACTCTCCCACAAAGCCTCAATAAATGACTGGAAAAATCATGAGTATGTGAAGATTAAACAACATCTACTGAAAAACCAAGGGGGGCAGTGGAGAAATCAAAGGAAAAATAAAAAAAAAAATTGAGACAAATGGAAATGGAAGTACAACATACTAAAGCAGCAAAACAGTTTTAAGAGGGAATTCTAAGTTCATGGTAAAACAAGCCTAACTCAAAAAAACAAGAAAAATCCCAAATATACAGTCCACCTTAAATACCTAAAGGAACTAGAAAAAGGAAAACCAACAGAGCCTAAAGGTAATAGAACGGAAGAAATAACAACAGCACAAATATGAAGTAGAGATTAAAAAGACAGAAGAAAAGATCAATAAGCTGGTACTTTGAAAAGATAAATAGATTTGACAAACCTTCAGCTAGGCTTACCAAGAAAAGAGAGCTCAAATAAATCAGAAATAAAAGAGGGGAAGTTACAACTGATACCACAGAAATAAAAGGAATGATAAGACACTACTATGAACAATTATTCACCAGCTTAGAAGCGTGGATAAATTCCTAGAAGTATACAATCCTCAAAGACTGAGTCATGAAGAAATACACAATCTGAATAGACTAATTACTAGTTAAGAAGATTGAGTCAGTAATCAAAAATCTTACTACAAACTAAATTTCAGGTCAAGACAATTTCACTGGCAAATTCTACTGAATATTTTAAGAAGACTTAATACATGTTCTTCTTAAGCTCTTGCAAAAAATTAAAGAGAGGGAATGCTTCCAAACTCATTTACAAAGCTAGGATTACCGTGATACAAGAAGCAGACAAAGACACCACAAAAAGGAAAATCCTGGGCCAATACTCCAGTGAATATTGATGCAAAAACTCCTCAACAACATATTAGCAAACCAAATTCAACAATACATTAAAACAATCATATACCATGATGAAGTAGAATTTGTTCCAGAGCTATAAGGATGGTTCAGCATTTGCAAATCAATCAACATTATCCACCACATTAAACAAAATGAGGGAAAAAAATCTTACCATCTCAAGAGATGCAGAAAAAGTATTTGGCCAAATTCAACATCTGTTTATGATAAGAACTCTCCAAAAAAGTAGCTATAAAGGGAACATACTTCAACATAATAAAGGCCATATATGGCAAGCCCATAGTTAACATCATATTCAACATGGAAAGCTAAAAGCTTTTCATCTAAGACCAGGAACAAGAGAAGGATGCCCTTTCTTGCCACATTTATTCAATATAGTATCCAAAATCCTAGCCAGAGCAATTAGACAAGAAAAAGAAGTAAGAGGCATACATATTGGAAAGGAAGAAGTAAAATGGTCACTAGTTGTGGATAACATGATCTTATACATAGAAAACCCTAAAGATTCTACCAAAAAACTGTTAGAGAGAATAAACAAATTCAGTAAAGTTGTAGGATAAATAATCAATACACAAATATATGTTGTGCTTGTATACACTAACCGCAAACTCTCAGAAAAGGAAATGAAGACAATCCCATTGACAATTGCATCAAAAATAATAAAACTCCTAAGAAAAAAATTAACCAATGAGATGAAATGCCTATATGCTAATGATTATAAGATACTGATGAAAAAAATTAAAGACACAAATAAATGGATACTCTGCAGTAATGGATTAAGAAAATAAATTATAGTAAAAAGTCCATATCCCTCAAAACAATCTAGAGATTCAATGCAATCCCTATGCAATGTCAATTCTCCAGCATTTTTTACAGAAATAAAACAATCCCAAAATTCGTATAGAATAGCAAAAGACCCTGAATAGTGAAAACAATCTTGAGAGAGAAGAACAAAGCTGAAGGCATCATGTTCCTAGTTTGAAATAATGTTATTACATAGCTATAGCAATCAAACACTATGTTATTGATATAAAAACAGACACCAATGGAATAGAATAGAGAGCCCAGAAAACATAAACTCATGCATATGTAGTCAATTAGTTTACATCGAAAGAGGCAAAAATGCACAATAGTGAAAGGACAGTCTCTTCAGTAAATGGTATTGAGAAAACTGGACATCCACATACAAAAGAATGAAACTAGACTGCTATCTTACAATACACAAAAAATTAACTCAAAATACGGACTTGAATGTAAGACCTAAAACCAAAGAACTTCTAGAAGAAGACAGGTGGTAAGCTCCTTGACATCAGTTGTGGTGATGATTTTTTGAAACTGACCCCCAAAACAAAGGCAATAAAAGCAAAAATAAACAAGTGAAACTACATCAAACTAAAAAGCAGAAGCACACCAAAGGAAGCCATCAACAAAATGAAAAGACAACCTATTGTGAATGGGAGAAAGTTTTTATAGGTCATATATCCACTAAGGGGTTAATATCCAAAATATATAAAGAGTTCATATACTTCAGTAGCAAAACAAAAACAAATAGTCTGATTAATAGTGAATAGACATTTTCCCAAAGAAACCATGTAGATAACCAAGAGGCACAGGAAAAGATGCTCATTGTCACTAATTAAGGAACAATGAGATATCACCTCACACTTGTCAGAATGGTTATTATCAAAAAGACAAGAAATAACAGATATTGGCCAGGATGTGGAAAAAAGAGGACCCTTGTGTGCTGTTGCTGGGAATGTAAATTGGTGCAGCCACCAATAGTGCAAAATAGTATGGAGTTTCCTCAAAAAATTTTTCCTCAAAAAAATTAAAATCAAAAAATTAAAAATTGAAATACCATATTATCTAGCAATTCTGCTTCTGGGAATTTATCCAAAGAAAATGAAAATACTCATTTGAAAAGATATACACATCCCTACATTCATTGCAGCATCATTTCTAATAACCAAGATATGGAAATAGGTTAAT
>RCUC01128879.1:0-21304 GCA_003697995.1 Taxidea taxus jeffersonii | reverse complement strand
CCCCCCCCCCCCCCCCGGCTTCAGGGTTTTCTGGCTTTTGACTCTGTGAAGGAGGAGCTCATTCCATGTTTGAGAGCTACTAACATAAAACTGGGACATAAGCTTGAACGTATGCCCAGGAATAAACACGTGAAAGGGTAGAGAAACATGTTTCAAACTGGGAAGAAATCCTCTTTTCACAAATCTGTGCAGCTGATTAAAAATAAAGCAACAGAAGCAGCAGAAAATATGAGAGTGAAAACCCAGAAAATGGGGCCCAATAGAAAATGCTCCACATGCCAAAAGTTTTAGACAGTTTGGGACATGTTCTTATACTGTTTCTCTTGCCCGGTTCTGTTTCCGAAAATGAGTGCTGTCCTATTTTTTGGGGGGACATCATAGAAGACACTAAGTTCAGGAAATATAACTTTGTTATATATATTTCCTTCTAACCTTTAGGTTTCTCTTACCCATTACAAACTAGCCAAAATTAAGAGACGATATTTTAAATTCTGAGCTTGTAACTCCATTGGTTATAAATTTAAAAAGCACACCTAAAATCCAATAGTGAGTTGTAATGATAGTAAATGCTACTTTTATATTTAATATACTAAACATAATGACTTTTTTTTAGCAAAACAAGTGATTAATATTCATCAGGCTGAATTTATAGGCAAAGAATAGGTATAATTCTAAACTAATAAAGGGATTTCCAATGTGTCAAATGTATTGAAAGAACCATGAGTTCAAGAGACCCTATGAACTGAACCCAACTTAATATTTGGTTTCAAGATTTTTTTCTTTCTTTTTTTTTTTAAAAAGATTTTATTTGTTTTATTTGACAGACAGAGATCGCAAGTAGGCAGAGAGGCAGGCAGAGAGAGAGAGGAGGAGGAAGCAGGCTCTCCACTGAGCAGAGAGCCCTATGCGGGGCTCGATCCCAGGACCCTGAGATCATGATCTGAGCCGAAGGCAGAGGCTTTAACCCACTGAGCCACCCAGGTGCCCCTCTTTTTTTTTTTTTTTTTTTTTAAAGATTTTATTTATTTATTTGAGATAGGGAGTGTGAGAGAAAAAGCACAAGCTGGGTGTGGGAGCAGAAGGAGAGGAAGAAACAGGCTTCCCACTGAGTAGGGAGCCCAACGCAGGGCTCGATCCCAGGACCCTGGGATCATGACCTGAGCTGAAGGCAGACGCTCAACCGACTGAGCCACCCAGTTGCCCTGAATTTAGAAGTATTTCTGATAGAAAGAGTGGTATCAGGCATGGGTGGGTGGTTAGGGCAGTCTATAAAATTCTATTTAGCTCATATTTTATGGTACCAATAGGAACAGTGGTATTAATTACCACTTATGACATTTTTTACCAAGCAAGTCTGTCCCGAGTTTTGACTAGGTTGCCCAAGACCACGGTTTCTCTAGTTCTGGAAGATGGGGTGGAGTGTGGGGTTTGCAAAGAGCACACCCCCAACCCCCTTCGAGCTTGTAGCTGAGTGACACTCCAGAGATTCTAGGTTTGGAGCTCTTGCAAATAGGTCTTCTCAAGAACCTGTAAAGGGCTGGAAAAGACTGGCGCTGGCGTGGGAGGGGGGTGGCAGTGGGGCTACAGGCCGTAGGGTGTGGGGCTCAGGGGGGTCTGTTTCCCTTGGTATCTGCAGCAACTACCAAGATCCCTGAGGAAATAATGTAATCTCTTCAATGGACTATTTCTGGGAATTTTTATTTCTAATGAAGAGTAAAATATTCAGCATCTGAACATTAGGCCAAAGCTAATCATAACATGCTTGTTTAAAAAAAAAAAAGTAAAACGTTCCTTGCTCTTTCACCAGGGTAAATTGGAACAAAATAAGGATGGTTATTTGGGAATTGGGGACACTAGAGATAACCAACCCAGGCCATTCAAGATAGGAGGTTTGGTGTATCAGAATTACTAAAGCTGTGTGACTTGAGCCATGAAACAAAAAGATATATTTATCTGAAAGACCATTTTTGGTGCTGTTTTAGCATATCACAGAAAAAAGAGGTTCGGGCATGCAGTTCTGATAAAACGGCACTAAATCTACCAAGGCTTTGAAAGGGAATTTAGAGTCAAACGAGCGTAGCCCTGGGTTTCCTGTGTTGTCAAGGTAACCAGAGCCTTCTTTCCCCCCCAGTAACTTGAACCTGCCAAACCAACACGAGATACCTCACACGCTCGCTAATCCGCTGCCAGCCACAGAATTATACAGTTTTCTGTGGGGTTGAGTAGCCTAAAGGCCCTGCTTTCTCCTCATTCTCTCTGCCTTCCAACCTTCTTTGGTTGGGCCTGCGTTTAGAGAGAACGCTCCATAGTCAAGCCTTTCGTGAAGTCGCAGAGCTGGACTAGGTCTTGAAGCTCTTAGGAAAAAGTACAGCTATTCAAGACGTTCACCTGGGCCAGGTGCCAATCCATACGCCTACCCTCTGCCTTGAGAGGACTTCAGAAAAAAATGTGGGAATGCTTACTTATTCGGCTTTCTCCCAACTGCTGTCCAAGTTGAGGTAATGCAAGGCCGGCCCACGTGGTATTATACCTGAAAGTCAAGACTCCAGTTTTGTTTTGCGTCTCAGGAAAATTCAGATCGAAACAAAGAAGAATGTTCATTCCATGGACACATGGGTCCAGAGTTCCCAGCATTCAGGGGTTCTGCCGGCTCCTGCCTGGGACGCGGGGCTGAAGACAAATGAGTCTCTGTGTTCGGGTTTCCAGATGACTGGAGGGTCTAAGACAAAAAAACACAACCTTAAATAAAGGTGAGATATAATTAGAGTCATCAGGGAGCTCTAAGGACATGAAGAAAATACTGCATGAGCTCCAAGGAAGATGAGACATTCGTTGGATGCAGGTAGCCAAGAAGGCTTTGTGGAAGATGTGGTATTTGAAACAGGCTTTGATAGAATTTCTATAATGGGTTATTTTCAAGGAGGAGCATAAAAGAGTGTAAAGGAGGACCCACAAAAATGGGCAAGTTCATGGATACAAATGGCGAAGTGTTTAGGCTCAGACTCCAGGTGGCCCGGGTTTAAATGCAGCTCTATTGCATTCTACTGTGTGATCTTAGAGCAAGTCATGAACCTCTCTGGGCATCAGTCCTCTATCTACAAAGGGAGGGATAACAATGATTAAAACGTTTAAAATGTGTGAACTCTTGGATCTGTTCCTGATGTATAGTAAGCACTTTAAAAGAGTTAGCTCTTGTTTTTGTTGTTAAGGGAGTGTACTAGGAGGTGTAGTGCTTATGAGACCAGAGAGAGTTTTGGGTTCATTTTGTGGCCCCAAATATATCAGATTTCAGTTTTTTTTTTAAAGATTTAATTTATTTGACAGAGAGATTGAGATCACAAGTAGGCATAGAGGCAGGCAGAGAGAGGGGGGAGCAGGCTCCCTGCTGAGCAGAGAGCCCGATGTGGGGCTCGATCCCAGGACCCTGAGATCATGACCTGAGCCGAAGGCAGAGGCTTTAATCCACTGAGCCACCCAGGCACCCCTCAGATTTCAGTTTTATTTAACTTGATAATCAATGGGGGAGTCATCATCAGAGTTTATGTTTTGAATTTTAATTTTTTTATTAATTAAAGTTGATAAGTAACAGCACCAGAACGACAGAACATCAGGAAGGAACAACACTGTAAAATTCAGTTATTAAACATGTGGTACAGTCTTTTTTCGTTATATTTCCAGCCATAGCCCCAAAGTGTTAAGCATGTTAACTTTTCCCTTTGGTGACTGAGACTGTGAATTAAATTGATACAAAACACCTGTAGAAAGAATTACTGAATGCTAATCTTGTACAGGTGGAGAGAAAATCGATTCAGGGAGGAACAACTTCTATTTTCTTATATAAATAAAAACTATGGGGGCTATGAATGTCAAAGCCGGTGGCCTTGAACCCTTCTCTACCAGAAGGGGCTACAAGCCTGTGCAATATATCATTAAAAAAACAAGTCATTTCTTTTCCATTTTGTAATATGTTCTGGGAGATTTGACTGATGACCTATATTTCAGGAAGCATGAATGATTTCCACATCTCAGATGAGATCGGTATGTCATAAATCAATACATGATGTAGTAAAACACTTTTTTCTGCCTTGACACAGCCTTGATCTCTAATTATAGGTGAGAACAAGGTAAATATTTTTTTTAACAGAGAGCAATCTGTAAGAATTTTATTGACCCAAAATGTTTTTATTTGCCACTTCATAGATGGTGGTTAATCTATTGCCTCGAATTGCTTAGGCTCCTTCACATTCACTTTTTGGAGAACAATTGTTGGGTCCTAAGAACATCCGCGCTTCCTGTTCTTCTGACTGGAAGTCAGAAGTCAGAAGTCCGTGACCTCTCCCTGGCCCTTCTTTGATCTCTGTAGGTCCGCTCCTTTCTCTCTGATCTGGAGGCCTGGGGTGCTGGTTGTATCTCCCGGCTAAGCCTGTTTTGGCCTGTTCCAGAGGAAGTCAGCTGCTCCCTGTCACCTCCCTTCAGACAGATGAATGACTTTCAAGTGTTCTGAAACTAAGGGAGAATACTGTGAGCGACTGGTCACCGAGGGTCTCCCATGGATGCCGCTGTCCTCGCTGGAACCATGAAGGAAGCACTAGGTAGATTTGTGATCCCTGTCTGCTGAGGTTATTTCGGATTAGGACAAAACTGTGGGCTGGAGGAGAGAGAAGGGGATTATGAGCACGTCAATATTTAATTATGTAGGGGAGGAACAATATCTTTTTCCTTCTCTCCTTCTAGATTCTTAGCTGGGTCTCTGTAACAAAAGACAGATGAGTGAGAGAAAAGCATGCAGATTCACTTAATGTCACTTTTATGTGACATGGGAGACTTTATAAGGAAATGAAGAGCCAAGAGATAGTTAAGTCTTTGTGTTTTCACCCTAGGTTGGATGGAGAGTGGAAAGTTGTGGAAAAACATGATAGGACAGAGGAGATGAGCTACATGTAGTAAGTCGGAGACACTTGGCAAGGCCTGTATATTTGGATTCTTCTGGGCATCCCTCCATCTTGGAGATGAGGTGTTCCCTTCCTCTGGTGTGTGTGGGGCCACCTTCAATGAAGGTCTTATGACCTGCTTCATGGGAAGGTCAGAGATTCCTTTCTGCATCTGCCATTTCTCAAAATCCTTCAGCTTAAAATATTCAATATGCTAGGGTGCCATATTTGGGGGGTAGTGTGTCCTGAAGTCCATTAATGAGAATGAGTTGATTTATCTGAATCCAAACAACTATGGCCTTGGAAAGCCAAATCCATTCACCCCCATCAAGAGCTCTTTCTTTGTATCTCTAACCCTAAAAATGAATATTTCCCCAGACTGTTTAGCTTCTTTGCAAATACATGCTTATGCCGGACAGATGTTAGGATGGAAGAGTCCTTCTTAAGTTATAAGTGGTAAAGGCCAAAGGATCAAACACACTCTTAAAATTCTGAGCCATGTGTCAGGAGTTTGGAGGAAGTTGAGACATGCAGGGGTGATAGGAAGAAATGATGCTGTTCTTGCTGGAAAGAACCCTGAAGCCCAGCAGCTCAGAGGGGTGGTTTCTGGGGCCACAGAAATATCTGGATGGAAGAGTGTTTTATTGACACCCCTAATAGGTGAATTTTTTGTTTTGAAATAATTATAGATTCAAATGAGGTTGCAAAAATAGTACGTAGAGTTTTGCATGCTTCCTGTCCAGTTTACTCCAACGGTGACATTTTATATCCCTGTAGTACAGTATCTAGGAAATAGATGAGGTAGGTGACATGTCTTTCTCCATTTTTTAAATTGTGGCAAAATACACATGAAATTTACCATCTTGACTATGTTGAAGGGCACACTTCAGTGGCATTAAGTACATTTCAGATTGCTGTACAACCATGGAACTCCAGAACTCTTGGATTTTGTCCAGCTGTAACTCTGTGCCCATTAAACACTAATTTACCATTTCCCCTTCACTAGACCTTAGCATCCATCGTTCTGCTTCCTGCCTCTGAAACTGACTGTCCTGGCTACCTCCCGTGACTGGAGTCATGCAGTATGTATTGGTCTTTTTGGGACTGGTTCATTGCACTTAGCATAATATCCTTAAATTTCATCCATGTTGTAGCGGAGTGCCAGAATTTCCTCCTTTCTAAGGCTTGGTATTATCCCACTGTACACGTGTGCCACGGTTTGTTTTTCCATTCATCCATCAACGCTTGGGTGGCTTCTTTCTTTTAGCTGTTGTGAATGATGCTGCCATGAACATGCCTGTACAAGTATCTCATATAAAATTTCAGCTTCTGTACCACATTTTCTGCTCTCCTTGGCAGACCCAACTCTTCAAATACTTTTTTTGGGGGGTGCCCCAGAGATCTCTTGCTCTCTGGGGTTCCTCCTTCCATACCACACCAGGTGGCCCATTTGTTCTTGATAGCTCATCTTCTTCTTATGGTTGATCCTTATTCTTCAGAGCCTTCTCTTCCTGGTCTACATTCTCTCTGGAAGGTCTTTTCTAGTCTCAATGCTATAGTGACTCCTAAATTCTCGTGAATCTCAAATTTTTCTCCAATCCGGACTCCTTCCTTGAACTCCAGATTTAAGTATTCCACTTCCGGCTCACCATCTCTTGGATCAAATAAACATCTCAAACTAAATTTGTCTGAAATAGAATTATTGACTTTCTCACTTGAACCTGCTGGCCCCCTGGTTTTACCTTTTTGGCAAATGGCACCCCAGTTCACACAGTTGCTCAGGCCTAAGATCTAGGAGTTGTTCTTCATCCCTGTTTTCCCTTCATATCCCATGTTTCTCACATTCAGTTGTTCAGTGAGTACTGTTGGCTCCATCTTCCAAATATACCCCCAGTATGGCCACTTTTCCCTTTATCTATCCCATCATTCCAGTCTGAGCCATAGTCATCTCCCCTTCAAGTAAGGACATCAGTGATTGTTAAAACTGTGAGTCAAGCTCAAGTCACCCTCCTGAAAAAAACCCGTTAGAGGCATCCTTGAACACAACATCAAATCCAAGTGCAGCCGTGTGGGTTAGAGACCCACATAATCTGGCTGCTTTTTTGCTCTCTGAACCCTATTTCCTACCATTCTTCTCTGTGTCTGCCCTTGCTGGTCACGCTGACCGGCTTTCTGTTCCTTGAACTTGACAAATTTGTTTTGTCTCAAGGCTTTTACTTTCTCTCAGAGAAGGCTTTCTCCAGACCCTGGAGAGCTTGCTCATTTGCATCATGGAACTCACTGCATCTAAGTTCTGTCCCAACTCGAATATCCCTCCCCCACCATGATCTTTCGTTGTTCTTTTTATTTTTTTTTACAAGGTTTTATTTAAATTCCAGCTAACGTTACATACAGTGTATAGGAGTTGTAGGTGTACAATATAGTGACTCAGCACTTCTGTACATCACCCAGTGGTCATCACAACAAGTGCGCTCCATAATCCCCATCACCTGCTTCCCCCATTTCCCCACCCACCTCCCCTCTTATCCTCTTGTATTGTTCTTTACAGCAAATACCTAATAAATAATATATTTTATTATTTGTTTATGTGCCTGTCTTCTCCACTAGAATGTACAGTCTACGAAGGTACCTCTTCTGTCTTTCTTGCTCATTTCTACATCCACTCAGATGTGGCAACTGTAGAGCAAGTTCTCAGTAAAAAGGAATGAATGAGTGAAACCGTGTCTTTATGCCTTGAGCAATGCATTATTGTGAACCAATGATTTCCTTTTGTTCAATGGATCCCGCTTCATTTGGGCAGAAAGCACACAAAAAAGCCAAATTTTAGTACTTTCACTTTGTGTGATTAAGAAGAAATCAGCTTGCATGGAGGTTGCCTTAGGCTCTTAACACTAGCAACTGTTGGTTTCCAGTTTGCAGATAACCTTAAGTTCAAAATTCAAATGGCGTTGAAGTGGCCTCTCTCAGTCCAAGAGGGGATAGCAGGGGATCTAAGAAAGTGAGATTGTTGACACATTCAGCCTTGAAACCACCACTCTCTTCTCCATAATTTAAGTTTTAATAAGCCATGTCAAAAGCTCAGAAGCAGGGACGCCTGGGTGGCTCAGTTGGTTAAGCGGCTGCCTTCGGCTCAGGTCGTGATCCCAGCGTCCTGGGATCGAGTCCCACATCGGGCTCCTGGCTCTGCAGTGAGCCTGCTCCTCCCTCTGCCTCTGCCTGCCACTCTGTCTGCCTGTGCTCACTTCTGCGCTCTCTCTCTCTGTCTGACAAATAAATAAATAAAATCTTTAAAAAAAAAGCTCAGAAGCACAACATGGAAAGGAAACCAATGTTTTTCTCCCCCCCCGGCCTTTTTTCCCCTCTTTTTATTTTTTTAAAGTGAGCAGTTACTGGATCCCAGGTAATGTGCATTCATAGGCATGCTAGGTTCATTTTTATGTTCTAGAAAGGGTGTTATTCCTCCTTGTCGAGACAAGGAAATTGAGAATTCCAGAGTGATGGGCTTGCCATAGGTCACAGTTAAAGGCAGAGCAGGTTTAGGAGTGGCCTGACTCGTTCTGAAACTCATTCTGTCTGTCTCCTCACAGTGCCTCCCACGGGGAAAACTAGGGTGAGAATCTCATAGGTATATCTGAATTATTTTTATGGGCTATCAAAATTCCAATTTAAAAATGAAATCGAATGTTTGCATCTAAAAATGCCACAGCAGGGATCTCTAACCCAAGAGATGGAATTAGCTGATGAGCCATGAACTGGAGAAAGAAGAGTGGATTCATTTTGGAAAACATTGTTTGTGACTGCATTTGCAAGGAGGCCATCCCAGGCAGAACACTGTACTGTATAACGTAGGGGTCCGATGGAAAAGGGAGGGTTCCTGCTCTGAACAATTTCTGATCATGTTAGGCCTCTGCACGAGGTTCAGGATGTGCCCGTTAGGTTGACCCCCCCGCCGGGCTTTGTGCTGGCTCGTATCGTCCCCATTTTACACATGAAGGTACATGACACGCTCAAGGTTACCAGCTGGTGCATTACGGAGATGTGACTGAAAGCCAGGCCCATCTGCTCCTGTCTACACCTTATCCATTTGGATAGATCCCCTGACTGACTTGAGAGACAAAGACTAGAAATGAAATAACTGGGAGTAAAACCATGTAAAGCAACACCGCTTACTCTCCAGCAGTAATACGAGAGCTGAGAGGGTTCCAGTAAATGGTAAAATCAGGTGTGGTTAACTCCACAGGAGACAGTTGTCAAGAGTAGTATGTTTTTCTTAAAAGTTCTGTAATTTAGAGAAAATACTAATTCATTTTGGTCTTTTTTTTTTTTTTTTAACATTATCCCCCATTGGTGAAACTCCATTATGATATGGCATGGTCTAAGTCAAGATAGATTAGATTGTGCTGTGGTCTGTGCTGTGGACTGTGTTGGGACAACCAGTCCCAAATCTTAGTGGTCTAAAGCAACAAGAGTTTTTTTCTCCTTGAGTTGAAGGGGGGGCTTGGGTCTCCCTGGGTTGGTGGGGGGCTATGCTTCATGTTGTCACTGTTCCCACTCTGGACGCAGACTATGAGAGGGAAAAGGGAGCTCTGGAGGGTCTCACGCCTCACTTCCATGGGCCATTACAAGACACGGCGTCCCATCAGACACAAGGCTTGCAGAAAGTGCAGGCAGCTAGAAATATTCTATGAGCTAAGCCAATCTCTACCACAGGCTTGAAGTTAAGGGAAAAGTTTCATTTTTTAAAAAAGATTTCATTTATTTATTTAAAAAAGAGAGAGGATGAATGGGTGGAGGGGCAGAAGGAGAAGCAGACTTCCCACTGAGCAGGGAGCCCAATGTGGGGCTCGATCCTAGGACCCCAGGATCATGACCTGAGCCGAAGGCAGATGATTAACTGACTGAGCCTCCCAGGCATCCCTGGGGAAAAGTTTCATGATGTGAAATTACTGTGCATCTTGTATAAAAATATCTAGTATGATTATGTTTCAGAAATTATACTCATGGAAAATAGGATAAGATTCAGGCTAAATGCATGATGAGTGTATTTACTTTTTAAAAATTACTTTGCTTCGCATTGATCACTTAGAAGTGGTTTTTAAAAATCATTTTGCTTTTTCTTAGATTCTAATTTTAAAAACTGTACCAGCCTCAAAACAAAACAAAACTGTACCAGCCTCTATACCTGTGTGTAGAGAGTAATCCACTTGGAAGGCAGGTTTGAGAATCAGCAAGATGGAGTCTGATTGTCTTTAGCCAATTCAAAGGATCATTCATTAAAAACTTAGGATTATTAGTGTTACCTTCAAGGAAGCGGAATAAAACAGAATACCCGTTCCAGATGAGAATGCTATCATTCTCCACTTTCCTAACTCCTGTTCTCAAAATCTGAACATTCCAGAACCACGTTTAAAAAATTTAAATGTCTACTTTAAGAATCAGTGCTTATCCCAAGAGTGTGCACCTTAACATGGGCATTTTTACCATCGTTCTCTCTCAAGGGGTCCTGGTAAACCAAGTGCCTCTGTTGGAATGACCTTAGTGATACCTGAGTACCGTGCAATGTTTCTTGATGAGATAAAATGTACTTTGGAAAACCCTATAGCTTTTCTCTGACCTGGGGGAGATGGTTTATAGCCAGAGAGGGTGGAAAGTCAAACACTTCCAAGAGAAAGGTTTCCTTAGGCTTGGAGACCACTTCCGGTGATCACGAGGAGAATCGACATTTCCATATAAAATTAATGTTCATCACCTTTAAATTAGAAATGTGCCATATGATATATTTTTTTTTTAAAGGAGAGACTATATAAGTAAATAATGACCTAATGCTAAAACTCCTGAAGGTTTGGGCGTTTTTTCAATAGACAGACAACAGCCCTGAAATAAGGAATTCGCTGAATAGAGGTAGGAAGGAAGGTCTGAAAAGGTCTCTAGGGGAGGGAGGATACATTGAGATGAAGAAGCCATCCCATAAGTAGGTTTTTAAGTTCACGGATCAGAATATTTCCAATAGGAAAAAAATTACACTTAAGCCTAGCCCCCCAGTGAACAGCATAAAATTATTAGTGATTTGAGATTTCAGCTGTTTTGTAGGGCAAAGTATTAAGAATTAAATTGGATGAAATCTTATCTGTGAGATTCTGGGCTGGAGGAGGTGGTAGAAATGCATATATTTTTTTAAAGATTTTATTTATTTATTTGACAGACAGAGATCACAAGTAGGCAGAGAGGCAGGCAGAGAGAGAGAGAGAGAGAGAGAGAGAGAGAGAAGCAAGCTCCCCGCTGAGCAGAGAGCCTGACTCGGGGCTCAATCCCAGGACCCTGAGATCATGACCTGAGCTGAAGGCAGAGGCTTAACCCACTGAGCCACCCAGGTGCCCCGAGAAATGCATATTTTAAGAAAACAGTAGTGATTTGACAAGGTTAGAAATTTTAGGTTAAGCAGCAATAAGGTATCAGCGATCTCCCTCCCCATCAAAGTTTAAAAGTTCTATCAACCAATGACAGCAGTTAACTGGTAGATTTTGTAAGAGAAAATGAGACTTGAAGAGTCAAAATAAAGCAAGCAAAACGAAGCAAAATCTGCAGTTGGAATGAATTATCTCTAAGATTTCAAAACAGTGGAAAAGAAACTTAGACCAAATCATTACATGTTACAAAAGCCCCTGTCAATGTGATATTCCTCATCTGGAAAAGGTAAACTTTAAAGCAAGATACTGGTTTAAAAAAAAAAAAAAGATACTGGCATGAAACCTGTGGAGGTGAGAGAGGCAGAGCTCCCCACATCCCACGCCGGCCCCCTGGTTCCCCATGTGGTTCTCTGGATGGCTCAGAGGGGAGGCTGGCTACCCTCCTTCCCTGTCACCAGCCCCCCATGAGAACCCTGGGGGTACTCCTAGGTCTGAATGTTTACATGCCAAGGTGGATAGATAGTACAAAGATCAGTGAGAGAGGACAGAATCCAGGAAAGTCACAGCATTTGGAAATGTGAACACTCAATTCTTGGAAAAAATTTGCTACAGTTTTGTTTAAAAAGTAAGAAATCACGCATCTGTACCACCCCTCACCACCCCCCCCCCTCAGGTCCAAGAGCAATGAGAGCTGACAAGCATAGGGTTTGGTAGGCTGTGGTTGCAGGGGGCTTACTTCTCAGGCCGTAGGGGAGCTCATTTATATCAGCGACTTTTTAAATATGCCAAAACGAGACAAAGACAGAATATAGAAATGATTAAGAGTCTAGGAGTACAGATAAGTTTACATACTTTAATGCTCCTGAACCCCACTAGGCTATAACTCCTAACAAACACAGTTTAGTAGCAAGAGTTGTAGCTTTTAAATCCTCCCTGGCTACTTTGTAATTTACACAGCCCTCAGTTACAAAATATAGAAATGCCATTACTTGCAGTCAGTACTCTGTCCTCTTACTCCATTCCAGCCCTGGCCAAAGGCACACCCACATCACACATCCTTAGAAAGTTTTCCTTTTTTAACAAATCAAACCACACACTCCCAATTTTCAGTTAGGAATTTTTTAAAAGATTTAATTAATTTATTTGACAGACAGAGATCACAAGTAGGGAGAGAGGCAGGCAGAGAGAGAGAGAGAGAGAGAGAGACAAGGGGAAGCAGGCTCCCTGCAGAGCAGAGAGCCCGATGCAGGGCTTGATCCTAGGAACCTGGGATCATTACCCGAGCAGAAGCAGAGGCTTTAACCCACTGAGCCACCTAGGCACCCCTTCCGTTCAGATTTTAATCCCTGCTTAACCAAGGGAGCATTTATTTACTTGTGGGAACCAGCAAGGTCAGAACAGTCAGGTGTTTCCTTAGTGTCCCGGGAAAGGAAATGGGAAAGAGAGCTTTATAATGATGACTGCTCTTTACTGTAAGCCTCATTTGGGGCAGAATTGTCACCAATATCACGAAACCTCACCAATCCCATAGAGTTAGGTATTCTTAAACTCCTTTTACGGGTGAGAACTGAGGGTCTGAGCAGCTAAGTACCGTATCTGGGGTCTTAGAGCTGAAAACTAGCGAGCCTGGGTTTGAATCCTTAGTTGTACGATGCCCCAGACCTGCATTTTTCCAACAGCAGGGTTCCATCAAGCTTCAGGGTTTTCAGGTAAACGGAAGGCAGTTTGCGTTTGGAACTTGCTGGCCTCCCCGGCAAGATCGGCAAGATCGGGGAGAGCAGTTTTTGGGTGTGGCTCATAGAAGTGGAATTGGGGGGTACTTTTAGGTGGGGTTTGGTGGGATGTAGTTATGTGGGTCAGGGTCACTCTACAGACATGCTGTGGTTGGCTGCGGTAGAGGAATGCCTCTCAGGAACATCCTCCCGCCCACTGTGGCGACTCGTCTAGAATTGTGAGTTGAAGGTGTAGGGCCAGAGGCTGGGGTGTGAGATGAGTCTGTCCTACAGTGACTTCCAGAGATAGGAGTGGAGGAGCAGCTCATCTGTGAAAAATATTATGGTGTGGGGGGGGGTCCGCCGGTTCATGAACAGATTATTCCATTTTCCTGGATCTTGTGATATGTGTGGTATTTGTCAACCTTTAAAGATTTGTTACTAGTTGCGAATTCTTTTTTTTTTTTTTTAAAGAGTTTATTTATTTGACAGACAGATCACAAGTAGGCAGAGAGGCAGGCAGAGACAGAGAGGGAAGCAGGGAGCCTTGATCTCAGGACCTTGGGACCATGACCTGAGCCGAAGGCAGAGGCTTTAACCCACTGAGCCACCCAGGCACCCCTCTTTTTTTATTCCAAATAAATATTTTTTGGGCCACATTTTACATTCATGATCTTGTATTCTTTTTCTTAAGGGACCCCCCCGCCCCGACCTCCTCCAATTGTACAAGCTTCAGGCCTCCTAAAAATTAGGTCCTGTCCCTTACATTTGGTGGACATTCTTTTCCAGAGCCTCCTGACGTGAATTTCATGAGCATCACAAAATGCCTAATTAAAATAATTTAACATCAGTATACATTCTTAATTTGTGCAGATCTAACCAAATTTTATGTGAGTTAAGAACAGAGAAACTGAAATTTCATTTTAATTATGTAGGTCTTATCTTCAAGTTATGGTGATTAGGAGTTGGCCAAGTGGCAGGTGTCGTCTCTTCGTGGGTTTGGGGCCATCAGAGTAGGATGTAGTGAGATGGTCCAGGAGTGTGGAGTGGATGTGGGGATTAGCCTCCCTGCCGCTCATGGCTGGGGAAGGGGACTAGATCCGAAGAGATGGGGTGGGGCCTGTGGGTACCTCCTTCAAAGTCTCTGTTCCCTCCCTCTTCCCCCGCCCTTTCTTTCTTTCCCTTCTCCCCACCCCCCCACCATGTGTCCGTCTGTCTGTCTTTCTTTCACACAAGATGTTCTCCTCAACGAATCTAATGCCCCAAGTCAAACCTAAAAATCAGCAGTGGTTAATTTTGAGAGATTGAATTAGAAGTGAATTTCATTTTTTCCCTTTTTGCACATATGCTTCCTGATCGCTCTGTAAATAGAATGCGAGCAGTAAGAAAAAAATGCATACAAGGACCCCTTCCCCCACTGCACCCACAACCATGTGTGCATGCGTGTGTGCATGCGTGTGTGTGTGAGAGAGAGAGAGAGAGAGAGAGACAGAGAGAGAGATTTTACTGCAGAGATCATTTCCCTTCCCTCCCTCTTTTCCTTAGATAAATGCATAAAGGCTCACTGGCGTCTTCATAACTCTCTGGGAACTTCAGAGAATGCCTTATTTCTCATTTAAAACAGTGTGCAAGATACAAATTTTTAATTTGAGAAAACATACGAATGGAAGCAATTTTCTTTGACTTCAACTTTTTGTGTGTGAATGTGAGCTATATGTGAAGGGGAAGTCCACGAGCAAATTACCAGTTAATTGTTGGGAACTGAAGAACATGGACGCAGAAATTAGTATCTAATTACCTGTCTATAGCATTGTCATTCGAGACACGAAACTGCCGAGTTTTATAATTGTGGGGAAAATCTATTCCCTCACGGCATTGATTTTTCTTTTCCATTGATATATTTTTTTTAAAGATTTTATTTATTTATTTGACAGATAGAGAGATCACAAGTAGGCAGAGAGGCAGGCAGAGAGAGAGAGGGGGGGAAGCAGGCTCCCTGCCAAGCAGAGAGCCCGATGCGGGACTCGATCCCAGGACCCTGAGATCATGACCTGAGCCGAAGGCAGCGGCTCAACCCACTGAGCCACCCAGGCGCCCTCCATTGATATTTTTATGAAAGCCCCCGAGAGGTGGCTTGGTTGCCTGGAAGGACGAATTCTGCCTTTACTTCACCAACAGGGAAGGTGTGCCGGGCTGGTGCCCACCCAGGCTGGGACTTCCTTTGGGCACAGGACATAGGCACCAGGCAGGTATATAATGTGGAGAAATTTCAGTAGTTCTTTTAAAGACCAAAATATTCAGAGCGAAAATGGAATAATTTATTTAGAACATGAGCTGAATTCATAGTACAGTGAACGGCCACCATAGAACTGTTTCTAGGGTTTTCTTTATTTACTCTCTGCTTTTCAGGCCGCCCCAGGCCTTCTTCAGCCCTCTCTTTGTGCCTCAGGACATTCTCATTGCGAGGTCCTTAGAGCCCTGGCTAAATGGCTCATTAACACTCCTGGCTGCTTGTCAGTGTCTCCGGGGTTTCCTCGAAGTCTCTCCGTTAAGGAACCGCACACAGTAGGCTTCCAGACGGAGCTGTTTCCAATGTACATGGCACAGATAAAGTCCTTGAGGATGAAGCACAAGGTTCTCCCCGGCTCCCCCCTTCCTGTCCTCCCCTCCCCACTCCCTTCCTTCAGCCGGCCCCACCTCTCCATCTGTGTCTCTAATCCCCTCCAAGGTCCGCTTTCTCTGGGTGCCGGCGGGACTGAGGCCGGGCACTGGGAGTCTGGCTTTCCGAAAGGAGCCGTATCAGTTTGCAGCAGAATCAGACGCACACACAAGCTAAAGTCAGTTGAACTGTTAAGTGAAACGGGACTGTGAAGCCTATTTTGTCTGCATTCTTTGAGTATGTGTGTGGAGATAGGTACTCCATCATAAGCTATCATTTGCCTTCTTATTTCTCTATTTATGACTGAAATATCTGTGACAACACAATGCGAGGTCAGTTTCAGGTGTGCAGCACAGTGATTTGATAGTACTCGGGGCCTATGATGATCGCTGGGGTTGCCATCTGTCACCACACGACGCTGTTACCATGTTATTGACTACACTGTACTTGTCATCTTGGTGACTTGTTTATTTTATAACTGGAAATTTGTACCTCTGAACCCCCTTTACCTGTTTTGCCCATCGCCTCCCCCTCCTCTGGCAGCCACCAGTTTGTTCTCCATAAAAGACTGTTTGCTTGTTCATTTGTTTTGTTTTTAAACTAGCACCATCGGGACTCCTGGGTGGTTCAGTTGGTTGAGCAGCTGCCTTCGGCTCAGGTCATGAACCCAGCGTCCTGGGATCGAGTCCCACATCGGGGTCCTTGCTCGGCAGGGAGCCTGCTTCTCCCTCTGCCTCTGCCTGCCACTCTGTCTGCCTGTGCTCGTTCGCTCTCTCTCTCTAACAAATAAATAAAAATAAAATCTTAAAAAAAAATAAACTAGCACCATCAATCTAGCTCCAGGTGATGGTCAGCAGGGAGGGCTTGGATTATTTTGTGATTAAATGGGCTAAAATATGGATACGTTTTCACATAGTGCCTGGCATGCGGTTGGCACTCCAGTAGAAATTCGTTTTCTTCCTTTTGTCACGGTGGTCCGGTTCCATTTGTAACTCTGTGACAGTGCGTAGCTCTGCTCCATACAGAATCACTAAGAACTTAATGAGCTGTCTTTCCTCCAATGCCATGGGCTGTGTCAACACAATGCTAAACATTGTGACAATTTTTGACTGAATTGAGTTAACTGACTGAATGTTTTGAAGTATTGACACAGCAGCTAAAGGAGTGAGAAATGTAGTCAAGCCAGCTCTTCGGTACGATGACAAATGGCAACCATTTCAAGAGTAAAACTAGGATAGAAACGTGAGGAACCCGTGGACGTGAAGTGGCCACAGGGCCGTCGGAAATCACTTGCCACACGACCCGGCTTAGGGAGCGGACAGGGAGAAGGAAATCTGAAGATATCCCTGGATCACCCAACAAGCAAAGCAAAGCAAAGTGGAGGAACCACGCGGTCCTACCTCTTATACCAAAGCCTCCTTAATTGACACCAAAGGAACGGCAGTAGAAAATGGAAAGTTTTTGCAAATTTTTGAGAAATGATGGGTGATGGTTTGTTCCTTCTGTCTTCTTCAGCTGTTGTCTGCCTTCAATTCCTTCCTTTGATGGCTCTGAGGATGGGTAGAATGCTCTCTATGCTGGGGATGGGAAATCTTTGCAAGGAAAGTTGGCGCAAGGATTGTTCTAATTGGAAAATACTCATTCTGCAGTTTGTTAATGAATTTTTTTAGAGAGTAAAAAAATTTTGCTCTATAGGTATATGTAAATTTATAAGTTGTTACGTATGCATATCATAAATAATACAGTTAGTATTATATCTCTGCTCTCCTAAACACAGAATATATGCAGTATTATATATAGTATATCTACAGTGTTATCTCTCACACATGCAGTGTACCATTTTATAGGTACCGTATATAAAACATCATATGTATTACATGTATAATGTGTAATAATTATGTGTAGTACATGATATATGGGGCAGGGAGAGAATTGAGTAATTTTCACTGCACACATACTTACTAGCATGACTAACTTTATGTAAGAGCAACTGCATTTGATGGTAGCTCAGCAGGTCATTTCTGACCTAAGCCGTCAGTGAGAAAGTGTCTGCTTCCCAACTACAATCAGGGAATGAATGAAGCCACGGCTACAGGTTGGTTTCTGTCAACACAACAGCTCTTTGAGGATCCTTCTCTAGCAGAGAGAGAGCTGGCGATGGCCAACTTAGTTGACGCAGTGAGCATTGGATACAGCAAAATGTTACTTGAACGGAAGGACTCAGACAGGTTTGTTCTGAACTGGGCATCTCTGTGTGAGTGGAGACCACAGCTAGTTCACTTTCCTTATCGGGGAAGCCAGACTTCTGAAGGGGCTAGTTCAGGTCAGATGAGATCAAGGCAATAAAGTAACTAGGATGACTGCTGTTTTACTCCAGGTCTTTCCCTCCTTACATGGCATTGATAAGGTTGATCCAATCACTTTGTGCAGTCATGGACTTGACACCGCCTATCACTCACTTCTCCTTGTGGCCTTTATTCTTACTCATTCTATGGCACCTGACTGAGGGTATGGATCTTTTTTTTTTCTTTTTTGCCACAATATTTTACAGTGTTTCCAAAGAACCTAGAGGGCACGCTTGAAACAATAAATGTAACCCAGCTAAAATGAACTCCTGCTGGCTAGGAGAGCTATAAATGTCAAGCTCCAGGATTTTAAAGACTTACACTGGCTCACACATAGTTTGTACATTTAGAAGCATTATTGAGTTGGGAGATAATGACGGTCACATGTTGAGAATAGAATATGACATCTTATATGCTCTTCGTCTCTGTAAGTCTCCCGAGTCCAATTATTGAAACTTAAAAATGCCGCACTTCAGTGCATGAACTGTGGAACCAGTGGGAATAATTAATAACCCAATTTTAATCTATTTACAGGCTTTACAAAACACCTAGAGTAACAGGGAAAAAACAGGCTTGACAAAGACATTTAATTGTACAATTTTCACTTTGAACTTTGGTTTAGAAAAATGTACGTGTTCCCACTTAACAATGCCTGCCATGTTGTATCGCCGAATGTTAATTTTATTTCTGTGTCTTGGTATAATGAGAGAACGGTTGTCAAATCCATTAGTACATGTACTGCGCTGAAGAATCTGGTTTTATAGGTTAGGATGTTTTCCCTACAAGGAAAACCTCAAGTCTAGCTCAAATGATCTTAAACAGTGAGGACACTGATGGGCTCACGTAACTGGAGGGATGGTGGGCTTTAGAGTCACTTAGCCTGGTGGGGCTGGTTTCGTTGGGGGAAATTCCCATCGGCTGTGCCCTCATTCGGGTCTCAAGTTAATTCTCTGGCTGCTTCCCTCACCCTGACAAAGAGGTACAGCCGCCCTCCTGGCTCCTGGTGCAACTCCCCGTGATTTTGTTGGAAGAAAGGAAAGAAAAATAGGGGGAGGAGGAAGAAGGGGTCGGGAGAGCCAGAGAAAGAGAGAAACAAAGAACGAGCCACAGAGCCGTAATCGTAGTTGGTGGTGCATCTTAAGAAGTCTGGGCTAACACAGCCCATCAGGTTGGCACAGTGGTGCAGCGATCTGTATGGACCCACGTTCTTTCCGTCTTGCTGCTGGGCCTGTAAGACTCATGCCTACGGTTCAAAAAGAAGTTAAGCTTGTCCTCCTGTATCAGGAGAAAGACAAAACTTCCCTGAGAGTCACGCCCAACAGACCCTCACTTGGGTGCTACCGGTGAGTGTTGGATCCTACCCAAGATCATTTTTCCTTCTTCCTCACCAGCAGAACCCTGATGGTTTTAAGAGAGGCAATGTGGTCATTAAAAAAATACACATTTCCCAGGTTAGACTTTCCAGATTCAGCAACCGCCCCCCACCTCAAAAAAAAAAAAAAAAACAAAAAACACAAAAACCAGGATGCCCAGCATGGGACACACACACTTATACAAAAAATTATTTGTTTTTCTGAAATTCAAGTTTAACGGAACGTCCTGTATTTTATCTGGCAACCCTACCCCAGCCTTCCTTGAAGGTAGTGTGGCCATGAAAGAGACAGTCTGCTCGAGGGAGCTTCTGGAAAATCTTTGTGAAAAGGGACCAGACTTACTAGGCACGATCCTTCTGTCCTTTGCGTTTTCTCTGCTTCATCCTGCCTAGACTCTGGACAGAATGTCCAGAACTGTTTTGTAGCCAGAGAATATGCCATTTAAGGATTGTGGAGAAATGAGGGGGAGAAGCCTGATTCCTTGGAGTCTCTGAGTTGCCTACTCCCAGATTCTTTATTATATAAAAACAAAGTCCTTCCTTGATTCAGTCACCAGAGTTGAGTTTCGGCTGTGTGCTGGCAAGCGCAGTCCTGATACACCAGGCTTTGCAGGAAGAGCGAGCTAGAGGCTGGCTGGTGGGTGACCCAACTACTTTGTTTTCTTCCTTGTTACATAGCTAGACTATACTTCCCAGCCCCCTGCAGTTAGGTGAGGCCGTATGACTGGGTTCTGACCACTGGGTTCCAGGCCTGACTCCTGCTCCCTCCAGTCCCATATCTTCAGCAAGAGCAAGGGAATTATGGGAGACACTGGATGAAAGCAGGCTGGTCTGGGATGATTCATGCGGCCCTCACTGTATTGTGATGTGAACAAGAAATCAACATTCTTGGGTTAAGGTACTGAGATGGTGGGTTCCTTGGGATCAGCCAAGTCAATGATAGCTTTCTGAAGAGAGACTGCTTTTAGGCCTAGGAGTCCAAGCACGAATCCTGAGGTTCATTCCGCGCAGTGCAATGTTCTGACAGGCTTAAACAAATCGTGGTGCATCCTGGAGCTGGGGCTGGGCCCAACTTTCCCTGAGGCCCACCGTCAGTCAGGGTCCCAGCAGGGTCCCAGAGAGTAATTTGAGGGGAGTTTAATGAAGTGACTGTTTACAAAGATAGAGGGGTGGAGGGAATTCACAAAAAGACTACAGTACTCTGTAGCTAGTGACGCCAGCACCTTAGCACTCCCAGGCCTGAAGAGCAGATTGGTGAATGGTTTCCAGAGCCTAGAGACAGATGTACCTACATGCACATAGCTAGTGGGGGAGAGGGCTGCTTGTCTAGGCACACGATGACAATGGGCTCAAGAAAGCAGCCAGCCTACATGCTAGAACCAGAGGGAACAACTACCCTGGCCTTCTTTTCCTGCTTTCTGCTCTCCTCCAGGGCTCCTCATTGACTAAACCCAACTGGAAGCCTAAGGTCATGAGTGCCTATGATGTAATCCATGCACGTCAGGCTCCCAGGAGAAAGTAGGGTGGAGAAGCGAGGAAAGTGGATCTGGAGGGGACACCTGATGCAGGCTGTGTGTGTGAAGGGTCCAGACTCAAACCAAATCTGGGTTCTGTTAAGATGGCGGAAGAGGGTAAGGAACAGTAGGGAGCAATCAGTAGTTTCTCCCTCACTGGTTAGGTCTCAGGCCCTGGGGACCAAACACATGATGATAACTTATCTTTTCAATAGAAATCTTTTGGCCAAAGCACAAGTACATAGAAGGAATGGCTTCTGAATTTTCACGCACATGGTAAGTTCCAAGTTCTGGAAGATGTCAAATAACTTATTTATCAAAGCATTAGAGTTGCCAGGACAACAGAATTTAATTCAGTGGTGTT
>RCUC01128877.1:0-20688 GCA_003697995.1 Taxidea taxus jeffersonii | reverse complement strand
TGCATTTCCTTCTAATTCCCAGGTGATGCCCATGTACCTGGTCAGAGGGCCCCATCTTGAACAGCAATGAAGTTTCGATCATTGTGGGAAATACCCTGCAAAGGCCTAAGACACGTATATATGAAGTCTAAATAGCAAGTTAAGTACATTTATTTCTTAACCTTTTCCCTCTTTCTTCCTCCTATTAAAACTCTTGATATCGGTAGTTTACAGAGAAAATAGTTTCACTACAACAATGTCTCTGGGGCTTTAGGCTCATTATTTCTTGGCCCTGGGAAAGTTTCTACTTGCAATTTGCCCTAAAAACATTCTTAAATCTGGCTTCTATCATTGAGTTAAACTCTACTGTCTGAGAGAGGAGAAAGGTATGAAAAGCTCAATTGGGGCCATTTGGGCAAATTTAAAAGCTCTTCAATTCACTGACCCTTTTGGGATGAACCAAATCCACTATTGCTCCTGTGGAGAGACGGAGCATTAAGGCACCCTTGATCAGCCCTTACTGCTCTGCACTCTGAACAGCAAAGCTTCTTAGAACACTTCTTTTGACCACCTCCAAATCTGAACATGACAAGGGTGTAGCGCAGATATAAGGCAATATAAAACAGTAAGAATAACTTTTGAATACAACACCTTTCCTACTGGAGAAATGAAAAGTTCTGACTGTTTTAAACCTAAACATTCCCGAGGGTAACAGCCCTCATAGTGGCTTGCTAAGAAGTGTTGAGTGTTAGGGGCAGGCAGTTAAAGAAAGAGCCTGCAGAAATTTGGGGGGAAGGCCAAAATAGTTTGAAAAATGCCTCAGGTGATTTGACCACGGGTTCCACCCACTTTCACCTACAATGCTTCCCTGTGGGTTTTGAGTCACTGTTCCAGAGAGAGACAAGGGAATGAAAATTGTATTTTATGTTAAAAGAGCATCCAAACTTATGCCCCTCTTTTTGGGATTTGAAAACGTCTGACAGATTTAATGCAGTGGTAAAACTTAGTCACTTACAAAAAGGCCTACCACTTACCAACCTGAACATTGTGCTGGCCTTTGAATGCCTTTTCTAGCCTAGTCGTAGTTCCCAATTAAAGAGCTGTCTCAGCATGGAATTATTTCAGCAAAATCTTCCTTCTACACCAAACTAAAATTCTGTGCCACAATTACAAATGGCAATTTGATGGACGAGGTTCTGATGTTAGAATATATTTGATGTCTTTTTCCGAGGTAGCTTTATAACATATTTTCATTTAAATACATTGAATTTGTGAGACCAGCTACACGGGGCTCTCCATATTGAAGAGGGTCAAATGCCACTTGAACTTCAAGGATACATAAGGAAAGTGAAATAAGGCACAGTATCCACACTACACCCACTTAATATAAAATATATATAAGCACTAGCATTCTTTCATCTCAAACATGAAATAGGATTTTCGTTTTTATTTCTCTAATACAAATTTCAGAACCTTTTGGCACAGGTTTCATTTTCAGCTTGGATTTCATTGTTACCCTGTATGAGTTGTATAATGAAATGTAATTATATAGTTTAGGGACAGATTTATAAAGCCACTTTTTTCCATTTCTATGATCAATCATAACTATCAGAGTTGGTGAGCAAGTCCTTTACTCATCCTGTAGTGAAATTTGTCCATATGAACAACATGCAAAAGCATACTTGCCTCAGTTGCTACTTCAAATATCTGGGTCCTCTGAGTCCTCTGATGTTAAACTAAACATGATCATTGAGTTCTTACTTTCCAGAGTCAACTCATATGCCTAAAATCACTCACCTTGTAATAGCTTGAAACAAAGGAGGTTTCAGTCACTGGGTTTCAAACTTTTTTGATTGCAACCCCAGAACAAAAGATTTAATGCATACTGGAGATATAAATCCTTACTTTTCCTGTGTGCAATTCCTGCTGATATTTGAATTTCCTTTGATTCTGTTTTTTTTTTTTTCTATTCTAACCTAATAGGGTATAGTTGATTATTAAAAAAATGACTAGCTTGTGCTCAAAATAATTTAAAATATTCTTATTTTATTTTTTAAAGATTTATCTGGGGGGGGGGCAGAGGGAGAGGGAAAGAAGAGGACCTCAAGCAGACTCACTGCTGAGCATGGAGCCTAACTCGGGGTTCCATCTCATGATCCTCAGATCATGACCTGATTGAAAACAAGAGTTGGGCGCTTAACTGATTATTCTGCCCAGGTGCCCCTGAACTCTAAGTTTTAAAACAAGAACATTTTGCAGGCAACCTGGGTGTCTCAGTCGGCTGAGCACCCAACTCTTGATTTCGGCTCAAGTCATGATCTCAGGGTTGTGGGATCAAGCCCCATGTCCAGCACAGTGCTCAGCTGGGAGTCTATCTGAGATTCTCTTTCCTTCTGCCCCTCCTGCTTGTCCTCTCTGTCTCTCTCTAAAGTAAATAATAAGTAAATAATAAAATTTAGAATTCACTGTTGAAAAACAAGACTTTAAGTATGCTGGTAAGGAGTTATTCTTCTACCACCTATTTGTATTAACAAATTACTGAAAGAATTTTAAAGTATTTTATATATAATAATTATAAAATAAAAGTTAAAGTCGAGTTTTTTCTCTCACAGTGTCAGTCTTGAATTGAATCCTTGTAATTTTCCTTTCAGACTCTGCTTGACTAGTTGTTTTTTGGGCAGGGTTAGAGAACTCGATGTAATGTACAAACACTAGTTAAAAGTTATAATTGATTAAGTGCCTTATTAAAACCAGTAACAAGACAAACAATCTAGGAATGTGCAACATCTGTATGTGGAAAACTTTAAATGAACACTGAAAAAAGAGGAAGACATATTATTTTCTTGGATAGGAAGATACGTTTTGACTGTCCCCAAATTAATCCATATGTTTAATGCATTTTAATAGCACTATATATTTTTTTCTAATGCAGGCAAGATGATTATAAAATTCCTATAGAAAAATAAGAAGCAAGATTTGCCAAGAAAATTTTGAAAAAGGCTGGTGATAAGGAATGACTATCTCTAGCAGATATTAAAGCATTTTATAATGCCTAAATCATCAGAATGGCACACATGAATAGATAAACAGATCGATGTAACTGCAAATAAAGTCCACATAGGACTAAAGTCTGAGAGTCAGGGCACATTTCAAGTCACTAGCAAAATAATCTATTAGAAAGAAATAGAAAAAAAAACTTCTGAAAAAAATTAGGTTAGAACATCTCATGTCTTAGATAACAAGTATCCAAATTTAAATATAACAAAGAACCTATACATGTACTAACTGAAATGAGAATTTTTTTCTATAATCTTGGAGTAAGTAAAATCCAAGCATGAAACATAATTCAGAAAACATTTACAAATTTGATAGCATAACAAGTTACACATTTCTGGAAGTGGGGGATTTGCATATGCATATAGTTCTCTCAAAATGTACAGAGTATATCTGAAAGATTCACAGTAAACTGAAAGTGAGTGGCTGTAAGACATCCCATGAGTGGTAGGGAGACTTTTCACCATATATCCATTCATTCTTTACATATAAAATTTATTATATTTATTAATTAAGAAGAATGTAATATAAGGGAAAATATACATATAATGTGAAACAACATGGAAAGATTTTCTCTTTAATCTGCAGTCTAACCAAGGCAACTCAGGTTTGAAAGAAAAACTCCCTTCTTGGGTGTTGCTATGCTATACCCTCTTTCAAGTCACCTGTTGGTGGTTTTACACATAATTCCAAAGCTTCCCTCATCTCTACTTTATATGCCCTATGTTAATATGTATAATCAGACAAAGGAAGAATGACGAACATTCCTACATGAGAGCTGCCCCAGAGGTGGGAACTCATGGCACTTTCAGCAATACAGATTGTAGGGAAGGGAGTGGAGGAAGAAAAAGCGGGAGAGGTGGGTCTGGACAGGCAGTGTTCTGTCATCTTTGTCAAGGGGGCTGGCCTTGATCCTGGGCACTGCAGAGGGCCATTGAAGGGGAATGCAGTCATCTAGTTTGCACTTTAGAGAGGTGACTCTGGCTATAGAGCAGAAAACTGATTATACGAAAGGGATGGGGAAGTGGCAACACCAGAGGCAGTGAGAGGCTGCTGGGTGCGTGGGCTGTCCCATATCCCATACCACAGTAGGTTACAAAGTCTCTTTAATTAACCCCTCGAAGCAGTTTTCTTTTCTTTCTTTTTTCAGCACAGTTAATTAGAGCTAACTAATTGTGAAGCAGAACTGTTCTACCACTGTTTCATCCATTTCATTTATACCTTGCAATAACGTCACGGCAGAGATAACATTCCTATCCCCCTTCAATGGATGGAAAACTGTCACAGAAGTTTCAGGAACATGCCCACATTCACACAGTGAGTGATGGAAGTAGTGTGAGAACAAGCCCTCGGGTCCAGGACCACCATGAGGCTGCAGGGCTTTGTTGTGGCCGAGGACTTCTGTGATGCCAGTTGAAGGGCTTCTCTGGTTCCGGGATTGCCAATTTCAATCCAAGTGACTACACTCTTTCCAAAGTTATCTGCACAAAGCACCACTTTCATCCTTACTTTTTTTTTTTTGCCTTGTATTGTAGAGTAGCTCTCTCCTTCAACTCATCGCTGAAGTTTTATTTATTTAGCATCTGTCCTACGGCCCTATCTTTGTTGAGGTGCTGGGTTTCCTAGTCCTTTAGGTATACTCAAATTCAAATTCTGTGGCAAGGACCCCCACTGTCATGAAATTATGAAAATTAGACTTAGAGTCTAAAATCCCTTAACCCATTTCTCAGCAACTACTGCATTCAGTACTAAACACTCCAGAATGTGATTATCTGTTATCTTGATGTATGTGTGTGCATTAGTCCTATCTCCCTCTTTTAGATTATTTTTTAAATGAGCATCTCTGACTCGTTTCTTGTATTCACTCAGTCCTTAGGACAACCTGGAAACCAGACATGCAGTAAAAAGTTAATATGCACCCAGTTAGCTGGAATGTCTTTGCTTGTGAGCTATTGTTAGACTGACGTTTCCCAAACTTGGCTCCCAACTCTTATGAAAATTGGTCTTTGGGGCGCCTGGGTGGGCCAGTCCTTGAGCCTCTGCCTTCGGCCTGGGTCATGGTCCCAGGGACCTGGGATTGAGCCCTGCGTCAGGCTCCCTGCTCCATGGGAAGCCTGCTTCTCTCTCTCCCCCACTCCCCCTACTTGTGTTCCCTCTCTTGCTGTCAAATAAATAAATAAAATCTTACAAAAAAAGAAAAAAAGAAAGAAAGAAAAAGAAAAACAGGTCTCTATATTTGGGAGAAAATTAGTTAAATTTAAGCAGGTTTTTAAAAAAAAACTTTCATATAATAATGAAGGGGAAGACTAAATTGTATTTGGTTTCACTACAAAGCTCCCTCACCTTTCTAAAAGCATGATATAAAAATAGCAATAAGGATAAGTAACATTTATTGCACATGGACTCCATTTCCCATACCGTGTTAAGCCTTTGCCATGCATCTTCTCATTCAATATTGTTTTTAATCTCCTGGAATACTACTACTTTCAGAAAGATAGTTTGGAAAAAGCTCATCCACACACATTCATAAACAATTCGGGTTATAATTTTTATTTGCATACTCTTTTCTGTCCAAGTCCAACTAAGTAAAATATGGAGAATCATTATTAATGCCACCAAACTTGAATACAGAGTATACTTTTAAATAAATTGCAGTATTGGGAATTCTTGACTCAGAGAGCCTTTTTTCCTTCCATATAAAATAAAGCCATATAAATCCTTCCCAGAGCTTTGGATATGATCACAAAGACTTTTTAAATCTAACTGAGACCAAGGATCCTTCCATTTTTAACCTTCTTTATCCTCTGGGATCTCAAAGCCTTGTGAAAGGGCACAAAGTTGTCTTGGGGCTTCAGCCGAGCTGTCCACCTTCCACTGACAGACAAAAGTATTGGCTCTAATAGGTGTAAGTTGGCCTATGTTTCTCAGATGAGTTGTTCAGATAATAATATAGTCTTCATGTAGGCAAAAACACAAGACAAATCATGGAACTGGGATAATAGCAAGGGAAAAATAATCTCAATGACTTGGTAATTCAATAATTTGTCAAGTTTTGACTTTTCTTAAGCCCAGAAAGACTATTTAGGATATGGAGTTCTCCAAACCTGTGATTTTTTTTTCCTGTTTTACTTTTGCATGGATACAAGATCCACGGTTTCCAATAAGGTCTGTCTACAAATATCAGGGGCATATATCTACCTGTGAAAATGGTGAGCCAAAAATTCTAAAAGAGTTCAGCAATAGAGTGAATCTATCAATGACAAGGATTACAAAAATGTTACATCTAAAAGGATTTGTAGCATCCAGTTTAATCTCTTTTTATGTGAAGGTTTTTTATTTAATGACATGGCAATTTAGTAGGCAAGATGGGTATAAATCTTGTTTTCCTTGCTGTTTATCCAGTGCCCTTTTAATCACAGTCTGTTTAGGCAGTACTTTAACAGATAAAGAAATGATTTTATAACATATGTTAACCACCAAACATGTCCTAAACACTACCCGTTACATGTGACATGTAAAACACAAGGCTCTTTGTGAGGACCACTGACATACAATGAAAAAGAGAATAGTAAGAATGGATGATAAGATAGTCTCAGACATGATAGAAAAATATTTCCCTAAGAAAACATTCTGATTTTCTTTGATTTTTATCTTGATGAAACATTTATGTTTTCACCATCACAGCACTAATATTGCTATGATCTGTTGTACAATGTATGCACCTGGTGGTTCTATGCACTTTTGAAGGCTCTGTCATATTCCAGCTGTGCTTCAGCTGAGCTCTGTGCTTCAGTTCTGCTAGTTTTTACGGCATGTCTAGGCTCACATCTGCCCCATTCTTTCATGCCAGCTCTTTTCCTTCATAAATGGTCAATGGCATGTCTGTACTCTGAGGGCTCTCGACTGATAATACAATTCAATCTTCTTACTTGGCTACGAGGCCCTTCATGCATGGCCAATCTTTCCACCTTGGCCTTCTGCCACATATCACCTGCTATACAGTAAGGTCATCTGACATACTCACTACTTTATGGATGAATAAATGAATTTTTTTATAACCTTCCCTTACTTCAAACTTTCTTCTTCTTCTTCTTCTTTTAGGCTTTTTAAAAATGGGAAGGCATATTATCCATCCTGTCCTTCTCAACTCTAT
The DNA here is from genome assembly GCA_003697995.1 of Taxidea taxus jeffersonii. Taxonomy (NCBI): domain Eukaryota; kingdom Metazoa; phylum Chordata; class Mammalia; order Carnivora; family Mustelidae; genus Taxidea; species Taxidea taxus. The sequence goes on along the minus strand of RCUC01128877.1, from coordinate 13,502 downwards.
ATCCTCCCTGAAAAATTGATACAGCCATTTGTTTGGGTTGGGGAGAAAAGAATTTGAAAACAGATATTTTGACAATTTCTTATATACACCTCTTTAGAGATGCTCAAGTTCCCCTTACTGTGGGGACAAACCTCTTCAAAACAGAACTATTTTAAAAATCTCTCATTTTGTCTTTTTTGAGAAACAACTAGAACACCATGAAATTGAAAGTAGTAGAAATACATTTATTAAAATTTTCCTGATAAAAAATCTGTTTGATCTGTTTCTTTATTTTTTTTTCTTTCCTTTCCTTTTTTTTTTCTTTTTTCTTTTTTTTGTAACTTTGAGGCTTGGTAGCAATAAGAAAAAAAGACTTAGAAGAAATAGTATATAGCTTACAGTAAATGTTGAGAATTTTACTTTATATACACTATATGTCCTATCTGGAGACAATTATTTTTCCAACTTCTTTAACATTGCATTTCAAACCAAACTCGTTATATCTTTTTGTTACTGAATTCTAGAAAAAAACTGCCAGACATTAATATCTCAGCTGGAACAACCAAGACCACGTATTATTGCGGTTTCTTATTAAAAGTGGCATTTTCATTAAAACCCTCTTCTTTGCCGTGAAAAGCCATGATGATGTATTATCTATTTTGAACGAATGTGCTGCAGAAAGTGCCTAGGAGGTAATAACACAGTTTAAGAAAAAAATTAAATATGATGGCTAGCCAAATGCAATTTACACATTTGTGTTTTTGGTGGCAAGTCATATATCTTGTAAAAAGGGATGCACCTGAAGCATGGATTGAGGGAAAATAGTTTGTAATATTACAGAAATAAAAATATATCAAAAAAGAGTTGCACTAAATCCAAATATTTTAGTTCAAAAAATTCCCAAAGCCGAACCAAATGAGTGTTGTGATACTTTCATCTTTTTTCCAGATTAAAACAAACAAACAAACAAACAAACAAACGTGTTTTTTCATTCTCTTGTCCCTGGTGTATGAGGTGATCCTCCCTTCTTCCCTCCAATCCCCCAGGAGTAGCTAGGAGCCTTCCAGCCACAGTGAAGTGGGGGATCCAGGATCCAACCTGTCACCATCCTTGAGGGTAGAACAGTAAGCCCAGATACTAGGCTGAAAACACAATACTGCCGCTTACAAGCTTTCCAACTCTACAGCAGTTGTCTTATCTCTCTGCACCTTATTTTATTCAGCTGTTTAAAAAAGGAGGAATGTGAGTACGAGTTCAAACGCTCATCCTTCCAATATAACCCACTGATAGTCTAGTGTCAGTCTACTTCTCTCCGTAATACAATGGTCACAACCACAACAGAGAGATGACACCTACCTCTTCCCCAAGCAGCATCCCTGGTTTTCCGGCTCCCTGATGTGTTGCTACAGCTCCTGCCCCATCCCCACTTCGAAATTCTGATCATTTTCAAAGTCCAGCTATGAAGCTACCGTGCTGTGGTGCCTTCCATACCTCCCACGTGCTGCTCTGGGCTGGAAAGGATCGCAAGCTCTGGAAAATTCTCACAGTATGTGATCTATAACTCACTGAAGCACTTAGCCCTTTCTACCTCACAATTCATGCACATGTTTTTATCTCTCTGCTACATTATAGGTTCTCTGAGGGCAATGCCATGACTTATTAATCTTTAGATCTTCTGTGGTACCTACCATAGCCTGGCCTGTAGCAGAAATTTAATTAATGGTTATTGTGTCAATGAATATAAAAAAAGGTTACCTCTACTATTTTATTCAGTAGGAAGATAAGATGATATAAGACCAGAGATGTGAAAGCCTTGGGAGAGTAAAAGTTTTATTGAAATGAAAGGCTTGATGGCTGGAATACTATACAGGCACATTTGACAAGGGAATAAAAATCCTTGAGGGTTGTTCACAACTGACAGAACTCTGAGGTGTGACTTGGCTACTAAGGACATTCCTGGGCTATAAGTACAGCTTCATGAGAGATTGAGATAACATACTCGGAGAACACTGGAAGAAATAAAATGCCAACGAGAACAGCTTTTTCAAGCTGTCAAGCATCTTAATTTGTTTTCGTGTGGAGAGACTTGTCAAACTGCCACTAACTCTCTTGCTTCCTTGTTATAGCAAAGTTTCTATACGTTGTGCCAACTCCACCTTCTTGGTAGCCAAAAATTTCACCGAAGTGTGATAAAGCCATTGCTGCATGCCAGCCTGTTCGAAGAGTGTCAATGCTGGAGTTGTCCATGGTTTGGCACCATCCCTGCTGGAAAGTCAAAGTAATCAGAGATGGCTTCTGAGATGCTGATGCTGACCTTTTGGGATGAAGTCCTATGCCAGGTCAGAGGTCACAGGAATTCTGCAGAGGCATCTCTTGGCATCACTTAAATTTTTCTTTATTTAGAAAAAAATTAATGCAAAGACCAAGACAGATTACAAAGGACAAGCAACTGTGACTTTGTTTCTTATGGGGTGGTCTGCAGACCAGCAGCCCTGACAACACCCTAGGGCTACTTAGAAATGTAGACTCTCAGGCCATTATGCACAGTTACTTAGGAGACTATACATTTTAAGAAGATGCTAGATGATTCATAATCACATTAGGCTTTAGAGGTACTGCTTTAAGGCAAGGAATGGTCAAAGGAAGACAGCAACGGTTTTTGTACCTCATTGTGGTTAGGAAAGGTTTAGAGAATATAGAAACAAAGTTTCCCATTCAATTCATCTAATGAAGATATTTTCAATTTAAAAAATACTGCTCAAAAGAAAATAAATTTAATTAAGATGTAAACGAAAAGGGAAATAAACCCCACCCCTAAGATATTGCTTGTGATAATCAATGTACTCAATTTCCTTTCCAAATGTTGCCATCTGGATATAGAATTAATGAAAATATATAAGTCCTTCCTCAGAAAACCCCAAGTTAATCATTAGACATGGTGGTTGCCTGCTCCTTTCTAGTCAATTATAATTAATAGGCATTTGTTATAACATTATCATAAAACTTAGAATTAACCAATGACTATAGAGTATTAATTGCATTGCAGTTATAGAAAAATATGCAAAATCTTAATGGTATTTTTCATAATATTAATAAGAACAAAGGCTTTTGAAAAAATATTCATGTGATGAGTTCCCTATTTTCCTATTTTACTGATGCTAATCCATGTTTTTATTTTTTTCTGAACTTTCAACATGGATTGCAAAATCAGGTTTTCCTCAATCAAAGCACAAAAATAAATGTGCATCCACTTAAAACATACAAAAGTCTTTAAGATGGCAATCAAATGGTTTTTCGGTATTCAAATTGTATCATTTGGAGTTCAGTTCAAAATATTTTGGACTCATTGTACATTGACCTAAGCGGAATTCATGATTCACTTTCTTATGATTTATTTTTCACTATCTTAGATATATTTATAGAACTTTATACATTATAGTTTATTAAACTGTACATGTGGTTTTCTCCTATTAAGTATCATACTAAGTTCATAAAAATCCTTAGTGAAAGGCCTTAGGTTTAATAAAAGCCATTTATTCTCGTCTTAAAATACAACATAAGATTTTTTTGAAAATTGGAATCTTATGCTTGAAATATTGCTGCTTATATTTAAGGTGTTTTTGAATATTCTTTGCATTTGAATGAGTGTATTAAAAATATTCATTCTTAGTGCTAACAGAGAGGAGTCTATTTTGAGTTATTCATTCAGTAAACATAATTTAGCAACTGATATGTGACAGACACTATGCAAGGCTGTAAGAATCCCAAGACAATAAAACAAAATTCCTCCTTTCATGGAATTCAGTCTTGTAGGGAAGAAAGACAGCTAAAGCAATGCAATGCCATGTGTTTTGCATTATAAGAGATGTACTAGAATAAGTGTTATCCATGATGACTTCTCTATCTGAAGTTTGGTCTGGAGAAATCAGAAAAGTTGTCATGCGTTGAATTTTCTAGAAGTAGAGCTGGAGACTGGGATTCTTGAAAAAGTGACTTTTAGAGAGAGTGTTCTCTGGTGTGGGAGGATGGGAAAAGCAGAATAGAAGGCGGGAAAGCTAGGTGTTGATGTGGTCTCATCTGAAGAAAAGTTTCAACCTGTTCTGGGGCAGAAGGTGGGGAGTTTTTATGTTAGATGTGTCAACCAGTCAGTGTAGGTGAGGGAGGCAGTGGTGAGGCTCTCTCTAGGAGGATTCACAGCATTGGTAAAGTTGGAGTTTATCAGGGGGAAACAAGAAGACCCATCCAGCATAGGAGACAGAACAAGGCGGAGAGATGCAGAGACATGAAGTAATATTCTCTATATGTAATGGTCAAGGGATTTCTCGGGATCATTCCAACTGACAATTAGCTATTAACTATAGAAATTAGTTCATGTAATGTTAGCAGACTAAACCCAGAGGACATGCTTCTTGATCATTATCAGTCAATTATATGATAGCACATCTAATACGGTTTGAATGTTCATGACAAAACCTATTTCAATTTGTATTACTCTGAATTCACAGGAGTATTTCCCAACTGAGATAATGCTCAAAGTGTATTTCTTCTTATTATAATTTCTATAATGCAGAAATAACTATGACATTTCTATAGGTTAAACTTGTCATAGCCACTGACTTATTTAATTCATCTGAAGGCTTAATGTGTGCTAAGCATCATATTTAGGTAAATCTGCTTTTATGTATTTCTGATTTAGCTCCTTATGCTTTAATAATGTCCCACTATAATAAAATAATGTATGATAGATCCAATCATCCTTCAAATATTCTAATAATAATGCCTAATATTTCATGTGTGCTCTTACTGTGTGCTAGACATAGTGCTAAATCTCTTACATTTATTTTCTGATTTAATCAGTATAATAATCCTGTAAATTGATACCATAATTAACTCCATTTTGTTGATGAAGATATAGGCTAGCAGAGGCTAGTGTCTTGACTGAACTCATCTAACTGTTGTACAGGTCTGTTTTTTGACAACCATTGTGTACTATTTCTAAGAAACCAGAGGAACTAAATTTCAGAAATTGACCAGAGACCAAAATTTCTGTATGTTTGTCCTTATTCAAGTTGATCTTGTTGGAAGTTTCAAGTTACATTTGATGTGTGTGTGTGTGTATGAAAAAAATATTTCTTGAACTATTTAATTCTGGCATCTGTGAAATAAAGTTATTTTACATTAAACATGACATAGGTTATAAGGACAACCTATTGTAAGGATCAAAGAAATTATATATAATTAATTAAAAATCTAGAATACAGACTAAAGCACAATATCAAGCATATGGACAAACATATTATTTACCAATTAAAATCACCTATCTAGTCCTCAGAATTCTGATTTCTGGCCCGATGACTCTAATTCTATTAGAGATATTAGAGATAATACTACTGCACAATAGTTATGTGATTATGAAAACATATTAAAATATTTAATGAGCTGTAAATGTCAGCAACAGGTTAGTGATTACAATTAAATTCAAAGGGTTTTCCTTCACCTTCATTCTCTTGTATTTTGTGGATACATTCTCTTGTATTGATGTGAATCTTATTTCTTTAATTCTTCTTTAACCTGTCATATCATTAGGTTCCATGGTCCCCAGGCACTATGACTGTTGCTAGTATTTCATCTATGAGGGCACCTGGGTGGCTTAGTGGGTTAAGGCCTCTGTCTTTGGCTCGGGTTATGATCCCAGGGTCCTGGGATAGAGCCCCGCATAGGGCTCTCTGCTCAGCAGGGAGCCTGCTTACCTTCCTCTCTCTCTGCTTGCCTCTCTGCCTACTTGTGATCTCTCTCTGTCAAATAAATAAATAAAATCTTCAAAAAAATGTAATCTATGTTCTAGAGGACTTTCTCAAGCAAACGTGAACATGTTCTTATGCAGATGGTACTTCTTTTTTGTTTTTTGGCAGTTTAATTTACTAGATAGAACCAAAGTATTCAATTTATTTTGACTTTGACAGCTTATCACTAATCTCAGTTATAGATTTTATTGCTTGCATGCTTTGGAATTGGGAATATTCTGTATCATATCAACTTACTTAGTAATTTGCAAATTTTAGATGTATTGGTATTGTTGAACATTCTCTTCAAAGATGGTTATAGGCTAGACATAAATCATTATCCACATCTGTGAATATTCCTTCAGGATACGTTACCAGTTGTGGAAGTACAAGGTAAAAAAGGGTGCAAAAACTTTACAGGACCTCAATTCATTTCCAAACTGTTCTTAAAAATGACTGTGTCCATATGCACTCATACATAGTATATGCTAGTGTCTTTCTCACACAACATTCTACAGCATTTATTTTTTGAAGTGGTAAGAGTTAAAATATCTACCTTATCAATCAGAGAATTGAAATTCATAATGATCAAATCATTGGTCAGTGAATAAATCAGAAGATTTGGAACAAAACACAGAAATCAGAACTAATATACAGTACAGAACAACACAGCTCATGCTCTTGAGACATGGTAATGGGTTCGAATCCTTTCCTTACCACTCATTGGCATATGACCCTGATCTCATCTGTAAAACTGGTGTAATGGTAACTATAAATTACTTTTGAAAATGAATAGATAATGCATATGTGGAATTTATCAAGTACTTGGCTCACTGTTGATGGATTATCATTTTCTAAAAAAAATGTTTATTTTCTCTGAAGATATCAATTTGAAGGAAATTATTCTAAATATTACAACCATAAGTTCTAAATATAGAAAATTATGTATTACAACTTGGCCTATATATCATGGTAGCAATAGAAAATAAGGAAGTTGCTTCTAAAAAAAAAGAGAGATCTTTCTAGAAACTATCTTGTCTTCTAGAGATTCAGTTAAATATTAGATATGATCTTTAAGACTTAGAAAACATAATCAATTTTGAATAATATAACAATTATACAAAATGGATTCTAGTTCTTTACTTGCATTTGCAGGAAGATAAATATAAGAACAAATTTTGCTCTAATGGTATTGCACTGTGTTCTCTTTCACTAAATACTGTCAATTTCCATGCACAGGGATTACAAAGTAGAAGATATTCTAAATGAGATTTCAAACTAATTAGCCTCTTGCCTGACATACTCAATGACAAGAAAAATAAATAGTACATCATGATTCATTTAAACTCATAGGACTGAAATTAATGGTATTACTACTTGCTATTTTACTACAGAGGAAAATAATGTACAAAGCAACATAACTTCCCTCCTGAACACTTGGTTATTTGTGTTTAAATGCATTTTCCCCCACATTTTATACCATTAGGTATTCATGTGATAACAAGGAAACAGTGAACTATGATTAAAGATTGTTTTTTAAAAATCTATCAGTCTATACATTCTTTTTCCTTTGAGGGAAATTCCTCAATCCCTTGCTACATTCATGTAATCTCATTTGGAGACTACTCACTTGGCCTCACTCACCGTCTCTGATGATGATGACATATCAACTAATACTCTAATGGGAATTGGTCTATTTTCCTTTTGTGGTTTTTCTTTTTTTTTCTTTTCCAGGATGCTGCAAGAAATTTGATTTGTTCATAAACACTCTGGCTGATATATTTTTTTTTTCCTAACAACCACCTCTATGCATTTGTAGTTCTACTAAGCAAAGTCAAAGTCAAAATATAGGCAGGGCCAAGTAGCTAAGGCATTTCACGTTGGCCTAAGAGCAGTAAATATTAACTGATCATAAAAACCTCATAATTACAAACACACATTCAATTTTTCCAGAAACATCTGCTCACCCTCTATTTTATATTGTCAATTCTAGTTCTTTTATGATTGTAATACTACTTGTACCTTTAAAGTGTGCAGCACAAAGATGGTGAGATCATAAAAGATCTGACTTATGCCCCAGTGGGTATCTCTCATAGAGAAAGAGGGTCAGAAACACAGTGTAATAATCATAAAAGATCTGACTTATGCCCCAGTGGGTATCTCTCATAGAGAAAGAGGGTCAGAAACACAGTGTAATAATCATCACAGTTATATCCCATAATAAAAAGATGAGAATGTTATGAATATGTTCTGTGACTCTGCCATCTACATTTTTTTCAATACTTTGGGGACCATGAGTGAATTAGACAAGGCATTGTGGTGAAGGCAGAGAAAGCAGAGCTTGAATGTGATAATTTGTGGGCCAAATGTTCTTAATTCTAAAAGTGGTCATGGAAGCTACAAATGATACGACATATAGCTGCTCAATTCCCACCACTGAGGCTTTTAACCCATACAAGGAAGTTTTCTACCTGGAAAATGGGTAGAAATCCCAAATAGCTTTATTTTCCTTTTGAAATTTTACAAATGACATGGTTGATTGTGCTGTTTGATTTTTTTTCCCCACTGTGGTTTCTATTCTGAGCAGATAATATGATTACAGAAACAAAGTACAAATACCTCATATTGCCTGGATAAGGTTATGGCTTAATTTAATTATAGTAATTTACAGCCCCATTGCACAAGGTTGTTAAAAAAAAAATGTGCCGCTTGCAATGGGCAGTAGGTTGACACAAACTAACAATGTACATTTAAACTAAACTACCTCATTAAAATTTAGGATGCCATTATTCCTTGTCTTATTATTATTCTAAACACACTATTGTGGCTTCTATGACTCATACAGAGTAGCTCATGACAGAATTAATTTTGATGCATGCTGCATTAGTCATACTTTCTCTCAATTTAACTGATGTACAATGCCACATATACAGTTATCAAGTTCCTCGAGAGTATTTCCAGTGTATTAGCTGACATTGTCATTAACACCAAAAACATAAACAAACATCATTCTGAATAACTCTTGGAAGACAGGAAAACAAACTCAGTTGGCTTTTCATTTCTGTACGATAGAACATGAAAGGTGTCAGGGTGGAAAAATAAAAAGAGCGAACTGGACTTAGTGAGAGGTCCTTTGTTGGCACAGTCTTAATTTCCCCTGTAACCTTGGCAAGTACACTTGCTGGGACTTAATGCTCCTGGAACAGATATTTTCTGGGCTCTCTCTTAGTCTTATTACTCCAAAACACCACAAAGGTATTACCTTATAAAACTAATCTCTCATTTATTTCTAACTAGGAAATAGAAATATAAAGGTGAGAAGAGCATCATCTCTGATACATAAGGATACTTCTATTTCCCTTTTATAAAAAAAAGGTATATTAAATTTCTAGCAATTACTGCTGTGAGTGTTGGAAAATGAGCAATCCAACTGTTCAAATAGATATTCCTCATGGACTTGCCACATGGTCTGCAATTCTCATATTAGTCACTTCTTGAAATCCCTTGTTGAAAGGCCATGTCTTTTGGGAAGATTAATATATTAAAGTTCTTAGTAAATTAAACTGGTGGAACTTTAAGAGTGGGCATATTTGCATAGCTCAGAATTTTTCTAAAAGGAGGATTTTCTTGGACCAAATGACTGAATCCCTATAATCAGATAAAGGCTATTCTAATAAGACTGGAGTCTCATCATCTTGCATGGTATTACAGTTCTCGTTCACCGAAGGGACCTTGGTATATAAAAAGACTATCCACTCTTCAAGTAAAGACCTTGAATGGACAGAATAATTGGAAACAGAGCATCTACATATGCCAAGAAATTTAGAAACTTCTGGGCAGACTGTCTAGTTATACTGCTTATTAATGAGAAAGGAAGTTATTTTTTTCCTGTGGTGATTTATTTTTATCAAATAATGTAGCATCAATTCTTTAAATTCACAACTTCTGATAAGACACACTGCTTGAAAGTTACTTGGAGGTAGGTGCCCAGTAAAGTTCGTGCTTACGTTGATTCCAGTCTTGAGCTGACTTACCCTACCAAAGACTTTTCTATCACCTTATGAAAACTAATACATTTTAATCACTACTTCATCTTAAATTAGATGATCACAGCAGTCAGAAATAAGATTTATGAAGAAATACACAGAGGATAAGGAAATGGTAGGTAATGGGCAAAGCAAGATTTGGACCCGAAGACCATATCCAATGAGGTATCCCAACTGGTTCTCTGAAGAACTAAGAAATAGTATGAAGGGGATGAGTATATAGGGAAATAGGGAAGGTGATAACACTAAGAATAAATGTTATTTTTTCACATTATTTAAAGGATATGTCCTCAAATTCTTTCAAATAGAAGTTCACTGATTATAGCAATAAAAAATCAGAAATTTCTAGAACATTAGACAATATTAAGAACGGACTACACTCAACCTGTAGATTTGTAGCTCATATCATTGTATTGCCTGAGTTTAAAAGATGTTATTCTAGTATAAAGAAATAGAGAAAACTGGTAAAGCCAAGATCTTTCTCAGCTATTCAAACATCAGGGGGAGGGCAAATAAATGTGGGGGAAAAACACTCTTACTAAAAACAAAGCCAGATACATTTCACACATTCAAAATAATAGAGTAAGAGGTTTTTTTCATTATTTCCCTATTGAAGGCATTTATCTACTTCCCACTTCTATTGCTATTTTATAAGCTATTCCTTTTTATCATACAAAAATATTTCATAAATGAGTTCTTATGAAATCCTGCTATTGTAACATTCTAATGTCAAGGAGACAAACTTCATATTTCTTTCACCTGACTAGCAAAAGAGTTTTAGAAGCTACTCAGCACAACCTATGTTTCAATCTATTTCATTTTATATTATTGAAGTCCATACTCTCTTATTACTCTTCATTTCTTATAACAAGTAAGGGTGAGCGAGAAGAGCCCTGGGTTAAGAGCTAACATCAAGAACGAAAATGAAAATTCAGCACTCCTTAGAGTCAGCCTGTTAAGGATGTAGGTGGGTCAGCCTTCATCCTTAACTAAGTCAACACGGTTCCACTCAGCTTTATGGAAAAAAAAAATCCACACTTCTGCGTCATCACCCAGGTGATGAAACATCTTGTGGGTCTTCATGGCATCGACCTAGTACCTTGTATAACTCACAGGAAACCATACTATGGAAGAAGAGGTTTGACACCAATTTAAGTTACGGTTCTGTCCAAATGCCACACTGTACAGATGAGGATTTGAGTAACTTGACTTGCTGAAAGGTAGGGCTTTATTAGAGGAGGACTCAGGCAAATAGAGATCACAAGGCAATGAGGTCATCTGAGGGAACATATGAAAGCATAACCAGGTGCCATACCTTTGATGTAGTCAGTAGGAGATGTAACACTTAGAAGAAATAAAATGCACAATATCAGACTGAGGAAACTTTTTATTCTTTATCTTTATAAGGCATGAATGTCCTCACATATCTTCAACATGTCATGGAAAATTCTCTTTAGTTGAGAAATATAGGGAGGAGGAGGAATAGGAAAAGGGGGATGAAAAGGAGGAGGAGAGTGAGGAGGAGGAGGAGAAGGATCAAATACTTATCACTTGTTGGTTATCTGAATTATTTGGAGGGCTGTTTAAACAAAGATTGCTGGGACTTGTACAAGAATTTCTGATTCAGTAGGTCAGGGGTGGAACCTGAAAATGTGTGTTTCTAACAGTTTTCCAAGTGATGATGCTGCTGATCTTGGGAGCTGAGTTTGAGAATTAGTGGTGTAGGATACTTTGAGAACCAGAACAAGAGAGGCTGAATGCCTAACAGAGCCGTTTCTGATGTTCAGCTTTACTATAGCTTTTATCATTTTCTCAAAGTTGGCCATGATTTAAAGATTTCAAAAACATGCATCTACTCCAACTACTTCCTTAAAACAACAACAACACCCCAAAGATGTCACTTAGTTAGCAAGTATAAGTGCACTTATGCTCGCTGAATCTAGTCTGATGCTCTTGATGTACCGTAGCTTGACATACCCTAGGTCCTTCCAGTCTAAGATTGCTGTAGCCTGTGCTAGGCTATGGAGATGTTGAAGGTCTCAGAGCAAAATCCTGGGGAATTGTCTGCAGTTTTAATCACTGTTTTGGTCTTTAAAATATAGTTGCTGGTTATAAAATATTAAAAAGCCACCTCATTATCTAATTTTAGTTGATTCATATAAAATATTATTTACAATATTTTACAAAATCATTTATTTGTACTGTATATAGCAAATGCTACTATACATAATCTTTATTTCTTTGGAGATTCTAAAGAATCAAGATTCTCATGTGGTTTCCAGATCTGACCTTATATAATTTAAAATTCAATGTTACAAACTGTGGTAGAATATACAGTTTATATTTTTACCCAAAGTTTATCTTATTTATTCATATTCATTTTAATTCCACTGCATGCTATTTTTTCTAATTTTTTTTTTTCTAAATGAGTACAGACTAAACAGATTCCTTTTATTTTCTAGGTCTGAATTAAGAAGTCAGAAGTTTATATATTTACTTTAAATTAGAAATATAAGTGTTAAGATATGACTTAATGTTCAGAGCTGGGAAAAAAAGCTGTAATGTTATTTTCAACGTATTTTCTGGTTTGATTTTTGCACTTTATCTGCACTTATGTTTTGTGACTCAATTCCCACAGTTCTTGGATGTGATTACCCCTTAGTGAAAAGCTTGACATATAGATGTAAAATATACTCTCCTTCCTTTTATTCTTCCAGGGCTATGGCATATGAAGCAATGTTGGCCAAAAAAAAAAAAATCACATGATTAAAACTTGATAGAGCCACTATCATAAAAGCCTTCTATAATGATGCAGTTATAATTTGTACTTTGTTAGTATGCTTAGTATTAGTTTGCATACTGCATTTCTTATAGTGTTGCTGGTTACCATTATTACTGTTATTAAAAAACCACCATTACTGCCATTAAAAAAAACAGTTAACAAAAGAACATAAAGATGAACTGCTTCTATATCAAACTATTTGATCATATGCCACACACATGTATTTTTAACAGAATCAAATATGTCAACATTGTGCATTTTCCTTGGTAATTATGAATCACAGAAGCCCATCTCTAACTATTGTAAAATTTCTAATTTTCTTAAATATACTTGTAAAATTAAATCAGCTCAGAGGATGGAAACTGTTACTTTTCCCTAGATTTTGCTTAAATACAGAATTAAAGGGGAAAAAAAATCCTCCCAAAGATGTAGCCTGTCACAAAGTGACACCCGCCAGGAGTTCACTAGTCCACATAAACACAGAGTGAAGGTTGGAGAAGCATGAACTGTGTGGCCCACACTTTAGTTCATGTTTGTGTTTATTTATTTATTTATTTATTTCAGAGGTGAAATTTAGTTGATTCGTCAGTTGCATATAACACCTGGTGCTTTTTATATCAAAGTGCCCTCCTTAATGCCCATCACCCAATTACCCCATCCCTCCCCACTTACCCTCCAGCAACCCTCAATTTGCTCTCTATAGTTAAGAGTCTCTATGGTTTGTCTCCCTCTTTGTTTTCATCTTATTTTATTTTTTCCTTGTATGTTTGTGCTTTAAGGGGAAGTTGGATATATTCTCAGAAAGTCAACATTTTAGCCATTGTATCTTTATTAAATTATAAAGGAATTTTATTGTACATTTTAGAAATACATGGGACCAAAACTGTTTTTAGAGCCAAAAAGAAATCATTT